>PJEM01019087.1:0-16925 GCA_004023845.1 Helogale parvula
TCCTTCCTAATCTCCCCTTTCTTAGGATCTTGGGGCGCCTGGGCGGCTCAGTTGGTTAAACATCCGACTCTTGATTTGGGCTCAGGTCATGATCTCGCTCTTTGTGAGTTCCAGCCCGCGTCGGGCTCTGCACTGACAGCGAGGACCCTGCTTGAGCTTCTCTCTCGGCCCTTCCCCCCACCCTCACCCCAAAGTAAATAAACATTAAAAATAAAAAATGGATCTTGTCAGCTTTCCATTTCCCTCAAGGCCTCCCTGGCCGTTTGGACCTGACTCTTTTGTCCCTTCTCTTTCTCTTGCTCCCGGCATCTCTTGCTGCCAGCCTCACTTCTAACTGTTTTCTCTTCTCTCTCAACAGCCCGTGAATGATTTAAGCAATAACTTCAGCAATTTGAAACTTGAATGACCATCAACCCCCCACTCCGCTCCTGGAGCACCTCAATGCTTCATAAACTGCTGACTTTCAGGAGCAAGTTGTGAGCTCCATGTGCACACCGGACCCTTGCCCCTCCCCTGTCCCCCTCCCCTTTCTCCCCTTCCCCTGTCCCCCTCCCAGCCCAGAAATCCCTTCTTTCCCTCTTCATTCTTTTGTTTTCTTTTATAAGTGGGTATATATTTTTGTAATTGAAAAAAATAAAGATGATTTTCAAGTCTGTAAAACTTGGGTTACTTTCTAAAAGGGAAATCAGGGCTTTCCTTCAAAAAATGATGAGTTTAAAGGATTTTTATTTTACAGCGTCAAGGGGGAAAATGTATTTGAGAATTCCCTCTTATAGTCTAGAATAGTTGCATTATTTTTTCAGCTGAATATTCTCTGTTCCTTCTCAGTATCTACTACGTATCTAAATAAGTAAGGTAAAACTGTTGACTGCACACAGTTACTCATAGAATTGGTTGGGGAGGGGGGAATAAAGCCACTTGGAACGGTGGTATTTGGTGTTCTTAGCTGAAGAAATAGGCACTGACTCTGGCTGATTAAAACAGAAAAAAGAAAGATCTGTTAAAAAGATGTTGGGTGGCTCCCTGACACTCTAGGAAAGAGAGAGAGCTAGGTTTGTAGGCTTTCAAGCCAGGAAGGAACCCCCACACTATGCCACAAGGCTGGTCTAGTGAAGGTGGCCTTGCCAGTGGCTGCAAGCCCCACCCACACCAGCCAGTGCCTGGAAGCCAGAATCTGACTCAGAACTCCCACTTAGCTGGCTCCACCGGGGACACCCTCGCCCAGGATGGAGAGAAGGAAAGGAGAAGAAACACGTGACAATAAAGAAGGAACATAGCAGAAGATGAAAAAAGTAAAATCAAGTGTGTAACACTAAACAAGAACAGAATAAATTCTCCCATGCTGCTCCCAAGAAGCACTCTTTAAAAAAAAGAAAAAGAAAAAGAAACCGAGATTGAAAATAAAAGGGATGAACAAAGATACCAGGCATATAAAAAAAAAAAGCAATAGTGGCAATATCACACATTAATGAATCAAACACATTAAAGGACTTAACATAATGCCACAAAAAAACAATGAAAGAGTAATATAATAATCAGGATGTGGGGTTAAAATGGCAGAGAAGTAGGGGGACCAGGATTACCCTCCTCCCACACACACACAAGGGCAAAAGACTCTGCAGGCACCAGCCAGAGGCCCTTTGTCGGCTGGGCAGAGAGGCCCTGCACCAGAACCGGGTCCACTCAGTGCATGATTCTTTAAAACAGCAGGTTTTGAATCCAACTGAGCACCTAGGAGACGCAGGACCCTGTGGAGCAGGACAAACCGGCCCCGCCCACTACTCTCTGAGGGCTTCCTGAGCAGCGAGGTGTGAGACACTGGGTACAGGGGAAGGGAGACTGGGGTCTTTCCATTTTTCTCCCCATCACCAACACCGTGGGTTTCAGGGAGCTGGACAGCAGCCTCCAGTGGAGGGGGGACCACCTACACCAAACTCCGCCCCTCGGTGCCTGGCAACTTATCTACCGGAAGGAGGTTGACACTGACCAGCACAGCTACCGGTCCCAGGCACCAACGGACAACGGTTTTTGTTTGTTTCTTTTCTTTTCTTTTCATTTCATTTCTTTTTTTTTTTTTTTTACAGTTATTTATTATTGAAAGACAGAAAGAGACAGAGCAGGAACGGGGGAGGAGCAGAGATAGAAGGAGACACAGAATCTGAACACACAGGCTCCAGGCTCCAGCTGTCAGCAGAGAGCCAGACGGGGCCCGAACCCGTGAACTGTGAGACCATGACCTGAGCCGAGGTCGGACGCTCAATGGACTGAGCCACCCAGGTGCCCCTGTTTGTTTCTTTTCTGTTTTTTTTCTTTCTACCCTCTTTTTATTTTTTTGAATCAGGCTATAGTTTCTGATTTGTTTTTGGTCAATTCTCGTTATATATATAATACACAGGCACACACACACGCAAAAATTGTTTGCTTATTTGATCAGGCATTTTTATTCTATTCTTTTTACTCTTCCTCCTCCTCCTCCTCCTCCTTCTTCTTTTCTTTCTCCTTCTATTTTCCTTTCTCTTTCTCTGGATTTAGTCCTATAGTTTTTAAATTCTGTTTGTTCCTCTTTTCTCCCATCTCATTTTTCTCTTTTTATGGGATCAGGCTTACCGCCCTTCTCCTTTTTTTCCCTCCCAGCGTTACTTCAACAAATCAAAGCACACCTGGCTGAAGGTCCAAACACTCCTCCACTACAAGCAAGAAGGAGCTCTGCAGAGGACTGACCACTGGGGTAGAGCAGCCGAGGCACACATTAGGGTGCACACGACGTGCGCCCAAATCACTTCTTGGGGTGCCAGGCCCTGGACAAGGTACGACCCTTTTTTAATATAGTAGTCCTCACAGGTGCAGGGCACATAACAAGTTTTAAAACACGCAAAAGACAGAAAGTCAGCCAAAATGACAAAACAGGAATTCTCCCCAAAAGAAAATTCAGGAAGAAATCACACAGCCAGAGAATTTCTCAAAACAGATATAAACAATATATCCAAGCGAGAATTTAGAATAACAGACATAAGACTAATAGCTGGGCTTGAATAAAGCATAGAAGACACCAGAGAATCTCTTGCTATAGAGATCAATGACCTAAAAACTAATCATGAGGAATTAAGAAATGCTAGGGGTGCATGGGTAGCTCAGTCAGCTAAGTGTCTGATTTTGGCTTAGGTCATGATCTTGCAGTCCGTGGGTTAGAGCCCCACATCAGGTTCTGTGCTGGTGGCTCAGAGCCTGGAACCTGTTTCAGATTCTGTGTCTCCCTCTCTCTCTCTGCCCCTCCCCCGCTTGTGCTCTGTCTCTCTCTGTCTCAAAAATAAATAAACCAAAAAAAAATTTTTTAATGCTATAAATGAGATGCAAAATAAACTAGATACAGTGAGCAAGGATGGAAGAAGCAGAGGAGAGACTAGGTAAAATAAAAGATAAAATTATGGAAAATAATGAAGCTGGAGAAAAGTGGGAAAAGAAATTACTGGATGATGAGGGGGAGAATTTGACAACTAAATGATTCCATGAAACAAAACAATATCTGTATTATAGGAGTTCCAGAAGAAGAAGAGTGAGAAAAGGGGGCAGAACGTTTATTTGAACAAATTATACCTGAGAACTTCCCTAATGTCAGGAAGGAAACAGGCATCCAAGCCCAAGAAACACAGAGAACTCCCTTTAAAGTCAACAGAAACAGGGGCACCTGGGGGGCTCAGTTGGTTGAGCGGCCAGCTTTGACTCAGGTCAGGAGCTCACAGTTCATGGGTTTAGCCCCGTGTTAGGCTCTGTGCTGACAGCTAGCTCAGACCCTAGAGCCTGCTTCAGATTCTGTACCTCCCTCTCTCTCTGACCCTCCCTGTCTCTGTCTCACAAAAATTTTAAAAATAAAAAATAAAATAAAATAAATAAAATAAACAGAAACAGGTCAACACCATGACATATCATAGTGAAACTGATAAAATACAAAGATAAAGAGAGAATTCTGAAAGCAGCCAGGGACAAACGGCCCTTAACCTATAAGGGCAGACACATCAGGGTAGTAGCAGACTGTCCACTAAAACTTGGCAGGCCAGGAGGGAGTGGCAGGAAATATTCAATGTGTTGAAAAGGAAAAACATGCAGCCAAGAATCCTTTATCCAGCAAGGCTGTCATTCAGAATAGAAGGAGAGATAAAGACTTTCCCAGACAAACAGAAACTAAAGGAGTTCCTGACCACAAAACCAAACCTGCAGGGGATCCTAAGGGGGGGCTCTGTGAATGGAAAGCAGCAAAGACAACAAAGGACCAGAGGCATCACAACAAATGTGAAATCTACAGATAACACAAAGGCACTAAATTCATATCTTTCAATAATCACTCTGAATGTAAATGGACTAAGTGCCCCAATCAAAAGACATAGGGTATCAGAATGGATAAAAAAAAAAAAAGAAGATTCATCTATATGCTGCCTATAAGAGACTCATTTTAGACCACAGGATACCTGCAGATGGAAAGTGAGGAAATGGAGAACCATTTATCACGCTAATAAACATCAAAAGAAAGCTAGAGAAGCCATACTTCTATTAGACAAACTAAATTTTAAAACAAAGACTGTAACAAGAGATGAAGAAGAGAAATATATCATAATTAAGGGGTCTATCCATCAAGAGAGCTAACAATTGTAAATATTTATGCCTCCAACATGGAAAAGCCCCAATATATAAATCAATTAAAACTTTTTGGATAATAGTACCATAATTGTAGGGGACTTTAATATTCCACTTACAGCAAGGACAGATCACCTAGGCAGAAAACCAATAAGGAAACAATGGCTCTGAATGATATATTGGACCAGATGGACTCAACAGATATATTTATAACATTCCATCCTAAAGAAGCAGAATACACATTCTTCTCGAGTGTACATGGAACATTCTCCAAAACAGATCACCTTTTGGGTCAAAAAACAGCCCTCAACAAGTGCAAAAAGACTGAGATCATATCATCCATATTTTCAGATCACAACACTATGAAACTTGACATCAATCACAAGAAACAATTTGGAAAGCCCCCAAATACATGGAGGTTAAAGAACATCCTACTAAAGAATGAATGGGTTAACTAGAAAATTAAAGAAGAAATAAGAAAACACATGAAAGCAAATGAAAATGAAAACACGACAGTTTAAACTTTTTGGGTTGCAGCAAAGGCAGTCCTAAGAGGAAAATACATTGCAGTTCAGGCCTATATCAAGAAGTAAGAAAGGTTCCAAGTATACAACTGAACCTTACTCTTAAAGGAGCTAGAAAAGTAGCAGCAAATAAAGCCCAAAGTCAGTAGAAGAAGGGAAATAATAAAGATCAGGGCAGAAATAAATGATATAGAATTTTTTTAAAAAACCAGTAGAACAAATCAGTGAAACTTAGATGGTTTTTTGAAAGAATAAACAAAATTGATAACCCCTTAGCCAGATTCCTCAAAAAGAAAAGAGAGAGGACCCAAATAGATAAAATCATAAATGAAAGAAGAGAGATCACAATCAGCATCACAGAAATACAATTATAAGACAATATCAAGAAAAGTTATATGCCAACATACTGGATGATCTGGAAGAAATGGACTAATTCCTAGACACTCACAAACTACCAAAACTCAAATGGGAAGAAATAGAAAATTTGAACAGATTCATATCCAGCAAAGAAATTAAATCAGTTATCAAAAATCTCCCCCCAAAATAAGAGTTCTGGCCCAGATGGCTTCCCAGTGGGAATTCTATCAAACATTTAAAGCAGAGTTAATACCCATTCTTCTCAAAATGTTACAAAAAAGTAGAAATGGAAGGAAAGCTTCCAAACTCATTCAGTGAAGCCAGCACTACCTTGATTCCAAAACCAGAAAAAGACCCCACTAAAAGAATTACAGGCCAATATTCATGATGAACATGGATTCAAAAATTCTCAAAAAGGTACTAGCATACTGAATTCAAGAGTACATTAAAAGAATTATTCACAATGATCCAGTGGGATTCATTCCTGGGATGCAAGGATGGTTCAATGTTCACGAATCAATCAACGTGATACACCACATTGATAGAAGAAAAGATAAGAACCATATGATCCAGCAGAAACAACACGTGACAAAACAAAGCATCTTTTCTTGATAAAAATTCTCAAGAAAGTTGGAATAGAAATAACATACCTTAATATCATAAAAGCCACATGTGAAAGGCCCACAGCTAATATCATCCTCCATGGGGAAAAACTGAGAGCTCTCCCCTTGAGATCAAGAATGCAACAGGAATGCCCACTCTCACTGCTGTTGTTCAACATAGTGTTGGAAGTCCTAGCCTCAGCAATCAGACAACAAAACAAAATAAAAGGCATCCAAATTGGCAAAAAAGAAGTCAAACTTTCACTCTACACAGATGACATGATACTCTACATAGAAAACCTGAAAGACTTCACCAAAAAACTGCTAGAGCTGATACATGAATTCAACAAAGCCATAGGATATAAAATCAATGTACAGAAATCAGTTGCATTTCTATATGCCAATAATGAAGCAATAGAAAGAGATATCAAGGAATCAATCCCATTCACAATTACACCAAAAACCATGAAATACCTAGGAATAAACTTAACCAAAAAGGTAAAAGATCTGTACACTGAAAACTATAGAAAGCTTATGAAAGAAATTAAAGAAGACACAATGAAATGGAAAAACATTCCATGCTTGTGGATTGGAAGAACAAATATTGTTAAAATGTTGATGTTACCCAAAGCAATCTACACATTCAATGGAATCCCTATCAAAATAACACCAGCATTCTTCTCAGAGCTAGAACAAACAATCCTAAAATTTGTATGGAACCACAAAGGATCCCAAATAGCCAAAGTAATGTTGAAAAATAAAACCAAAGCTGGAGATATTACAATCCCAGACTTTAACCTGTATTACAAAGCTGTAATCATCAAGACAGTATGGTATTGGCACAAAAACAGACACATAGATCAGTGGAACAGAATAGAGAACCCACAAAAAGATCCATGAATATATGGCCAACTAATCTTTGACAAAGCAGGAAAGAGTATCCAATGGAAAAAAGACAGTCTCTTTAGCACATGGTGCTGGGAGAACTGGACAGCAACATGCAGAAGAATGAAACTGTACCGCTTTCTTACACCATACACAAAAATAAACTCAAAATGGCTAAAAGACCTAAATGTGAGACAGGAAACCATCAAAATCTTACAGGAGAAAACAGGAAGCAACCTCTTTGACCTAGGCTGCAGCAACTTCATACTAGACATATCTTCATAGGCAAAGGAAATGAAAGCAAAAACGAACTATTGGGACCTCATCAAGATAAAAACTTCTGCATAGCAAAGGAAACCATCAACAAAACCAAAAGGCAACTGAAGGAATGGAAGAAGATATTTCCAAATGACATATTGGATAAAGGCTTAGTATCCAACATCTATAAAGAACTTATCAAACTCAACACCCAAAAAACAAACAATCCAGTGAATAAACGGGCAGAAGACATGAATAGACGCTTCTGCAAAGAAGACATCCAGATAGCTAACAGACACATGAAAAGACGCTCAACATCACTCATCATCAGGGAAATACAAATCAAAACCACAGTGAGATGCCACCTCACACTGGTCAGAATGACTAAAACGAACAACTCAGAAAGTGACAGACATTGGTGAGGATGTGAAGAAAGAGGAACCCTTCTGCACGGCTGGTGGGAATGCAGACTGGTACAGCCGCTCTGGAAAACAGTATGGAGATTCTTCAAACAGTTAAAAATAAAACTACCCTGCAACCCAGCAATTGCACTACAAGGAATTTATCCAAAGGATACAAAAATGTTGATTCATTTTTTAAATGTTTTTTATTTATTTTTGAGAGACAGAGAGAGACAGCACAAGGGAGGGTCAGAGAGAGAGGGAGACACAGAATCTGACGCAGGCTCTAGGCTCTGAGCTAGCTGTCAGCACAGAGCCCGATGAGGAGCTCAAACCCACGAACTGTGAGATCATGACCTGAGGTGAAGCTAGACGCTTAACCGACTGAGCCACCCAGGTGCCCCCAAAAATGTTGATTCAATGGGGCACATGCACCCTGATGTTTATAGCAGCACTATCAACAATAGCCAAATTATGGAAAGAGCCCAAATGTCATCAACTGATGAATAGATAAAAAAAGATATGATATATATACACAATGGAATACTACTTGGTGATGAAAAAGAATGAAATGCAGCCATTTGAAAAAAACATGGATGGAACTGGAGGGTCTTATGCTAAGTGAAAGAAGTCAGAGAAAGACAGATATATGATTTCACTTATATGTGGAATTTGAGAAACTCAACATATGAACATAGGGGAAGGGTAGGAAAAATGAGATAAAAACAGAGAGGGAGACAAACCATAAAAGACTCTTAAATACAGAGAACAAACTGAGGGTTGTTGGAGGGGAGGAATGGGGGTGGGTGGGTTAAATGTGTGACAGGCATTAAGGAGGGCGCTTTTCAGGATAAGTCCTGGGTGTCATATGTAAAAGATGAATCACCAGGTTCTACTCCTAAAGCCAAGACTACACTCTATGATAAGTAGCTTGAAAATAAAGTAACTAAAAAAAAAAAAAAAAAGAATAAAACAATTATAAACTTCTATGTGCCAAACAATGTAGCAGTCAAATACATACATAAAGGGAAATGATTAGAAACTATGTTTGATTGCCATGGCAATGCTTATAGCCCAAGGAATGCATCAGGATCTGCCCGTGTCTGTCTTGTAACCCTATTGCCCTTTGCCACATGCTTAGCCTCTCTTGAAGCTAGGAGTGCCCTTGTATTCCACTTATGACCGATCAAACATAAGAAAATATCTACTAGGAAAACTTTGGTTTGGGTTTTGCTTTGTAAAGACATGTCCAGTAGGTAGGGTTTCACTGCACTGTCCCTCCCTTGTTTTTCCTGCCTGTGAGTGGGAGAGAACATGTGATGTCTGGAACTGTGGCAGTTATTTTGCAACCATAACATGATGCCCATGAGGACACAGAGGCAACATACTGAGGATGATAAAGCAAAAAGCTAGAAAAAGTAGGAGTCTTCGATAATACTGTCAAGCCACCGGAGGTAGAAACATCTAACTCCAATCTCCCTTTAAATAAGATAATAAATGTCTGCATTATTAAAGTCACTGCAAGTAATATATTTTGTTATTTGTAGCTGAATGTGCCCTAACTGATGTAACTTCAGATCCAAATAGGGGCGCCGGAGTGGCTCAGTCAGGTAAGCGTCCGGCTTCAGCTCAGGTCATGATCTCATGGTTGGTGGGTTTGAGCCCGGCATTGGGCTCTGTGCTAAACTCTTGCTTAGAGCCCGGAGCCTGTTTTCAGATTCTGTGTCTCCTTCTCTCTCTGACCCTCCCCTCTCATGCTCTGTCTCACTCTATCTCTCAAAAAATAAATAAATGTAAAAAAAACCCTCCAAAATCTAGAGAACACAGCAAAAGCTACACTCAGAGGGACACCTGGCTGGCTCAGTCTGTAGGTAGGGCATATGAGTCTTGGTCTTAGGGTCATGAGTTTGAGCCCCACATCGGGGGGTAGTTTACCTAAAAATTTTTTTGACTTAGGGGTTTGGCTTAGGGACTGTTTATAAAAAGTGGCTTAAAAAAAAGCTATACTCAGAAAAAAATGAATAGATTAAATGTTTTTATTACTACAAAAGAGATAAATATAGTAGTTTACAATACATTTTAACAAATTAGAAAAAGCAGGGGTGCCTGCATGGCTCAGTGGGTTGATTCTGTCTTTGGTTCAGATCATGATCTCGCAGCTTGTGGGTTTGAGCCCTGAACTGAGCTCTGTGCTGGCAGCTCAGAGCCTGGAGCCTCTTTCAAATTCTGTGTCTCTGTCTCTCTCTCTGCCCCTCCTCTGCTCATGTTTTTTCTCTTTCTCCCTCTCAAAAATAAACATTAAAAATTTTTTAATTAAGAAAAATTAAAGGGGCACCTGGGTGGCTCAGTTGGTTAAGCGTCCGGCTTTGGCTCAGGTCATGATCTCGCAGTTCATGGGTTCAAGCCCCTCATTGGGCTCTGTGCTGACAGCTGGCTCAGAGCCTGGAACCTGCTTCAGATTCTGTACCTCCCTCTCCCCCTGATCCTCCCCTGCTCATGCTGTCTCTCTCTGTCTCTCAAAAATAAATTTTAAAAAACCAAAAACATAAAAAAAGAAAAAAGAAAAATTAAAAAAAGAAATTAGAAAAATGAAAGAAACCAAAAATAGGAAATTAATAAAGATCAAAGCTGAAATTAATTAGAAAATTTTAGATGATAGGAAGAACAAATAAATAAAATCTGTTCCTTGAAAAGATTAGTGAAGTAAATGAATCCAGCAAGAACCTGACAAAAGACAAAAGACAGCAAAATACACAAAATAAAGTATGAGAAAGAAAACATGACCTTGATATAGAAAAGACTAGAAGAATTATAAAAGAATCTTTCATGTGAATTTATAGAAACAAATTTGAAAACCTTGAGGAAATGAATAATTTCTTGGCAAAATATAAATGAACAAAACTGACCCAAGAAGAAATTGAAGACTTGGATAGACCTAGTCTCATGGAGGAAATTGGAAAGATAATTAAAGGTCTACCACAAAAAGAGAGAGAGAAAGAAAGAAAGAGAGAGAGAGAGAAAGAGAGAGAGGAAGGGAGGAAGGAAGGAAGGGGAAAAAAAGAACAAAATAAAACAAAACAAAACCAAAAAACCACCAGGCCCAGACCCAAATATATTCACAAATCTTTTTGTCATCCATCTAAAGAATATATAATTTCAGTGTTACTAAGAGATTACAAGTTATAGAAAATTATGGATAATTTTTCCCAACTCCTGTTGTAAAGAAATAGCTTTAACACATAAACTGATATAGTACACAAAACAGGGAACCTTAAATTCTGTAAGTCAATATCACTTATGAATAGAGATGCAGAAATTATAAGTAAAACATTTACAAATAGAATCAACAACATAACAAGAGAACAATGTTATGGTCAAGTAAGATTTACTCCAAAAATACATGTGTAGTTATACATTGGAAACAGACCAATGTGATCCATTACATGACCAATTAAAGAAGAAAACGATGCGGTGTCATATCAATAAATGCTGAAGAGGACTTCATAGGATTCGGCCATCATTAAAATATTCAGCAAAAATAAAAATTAAAAAATGCTGAAGTGTAGGAAAAGATTCTTATGGAAAAAGCAACAATAAATATTATTATAAATGGTAAAATGTTAAAATCATTTCAATTAAATTGGGACTTTGACAGGGAGAGCATCAATCACCATTTATTCCACATTGTCTTGGAGTTCTAATGAATGAAAAAAGACAAAGAAACTCCATAATTAGTGTAAACACTGGAAAAAAGATATATACTGTCTTCTGTTGTTGACAATTCAACACTCTCCAAACCTAAGAGACTCCAGTTCATGGGAGGAAAAAAGAGAGTAAATAAGAGAGCTGAACACAACATAAATACATAAGACCTTTTGCTCTCTATCAACAACAATCATCTAAAAATGGAAAAGGCAAGGTATTATCCTTAAAACAGCAATAAAAAGTATTAAATCCAATTCATACAAAAATCAGGTGTACTTCTATATACTAACAATGAACAGTCTGAGAAGGAAGTTAAGAAAACAATCCCATTTAAGGAAAAAGAAAAAAATACTCAGGAGTACATTTAACCAAGCAGGCAGAAGGCCTGGACACGGCCAGTTACAATACACTGTTGAAAGAAATTTAAAAAGACACAAATACATTCAAAGAGGTCTTATGTTGATGGATGAGAAAACTTAATATGTTAAAATGTCCAAAGTACCCAAAGCGACTGACAAGTTCAGTCCAATAACTTATCAAAATCTTAAATTCATTTTTTGCCAGAACAGGAAAAACCATCCTAAAATTCCAATGAAATCTTGAGAGACTCCAAATTGCCATGCAAACTTAAAAAAATGCAGAAATACGAAGAAAGATGCCAAGTTTCAAAAATTAAAATCTCTATGACAAAGGGAAACTTAACCATCCCCGGTGATGCAAGTAAATATTACAAATATATTTTTAAAAGACCCAAGCCTGGGGCGCCTGGGTGGCTCAGTTCGTTAAGGGGCCGACTTAGGCTCAGGTCCTGATCTCATAGTTTGTGAGTTCAAGCCCCGCATCGGGCTCTGTGCTGACAGCTCAGAGCCCGGAGCCTGCTTCGGATTCTGTGTCTTCTCTCTCTCTGCCCCTCTCCCACTCCTGCTCTGTCTCTCTGTCTCTCTCTCAAGATTAAATAAATAGTAACAAAATAAAAAATAAAAATAAATAAAAAGACCAAGCCTAGTAATCAAAGATTTCAGTATAAATCTCCGTGTGTGCGTCTCAGTTAAGAATCAGTCTAGGTTCCTCAATCCTGCAATCTCAATCAGCCTGAAATAATGTTTGACCTGTTATTTAAGATGTCTAAAGGGTTGGGGCACCTGGGTGGCTCAGTTGATTAAGCGTCCAACTTCAGCCCAGATCATGATCTCACGGTTCATGAGTTCAAGCTCCGCACTGGGATCCGTGTTGACAGCTCGGAGCTGGCAGCCTGCAGCCAGCTTTGGCTTCTGCGTCTCCCTCTCTGCCCTTCCCCTGTTGGCTCTGTGTCTCTCAAAAATAAATAAACATTTTAAAAAAAGATGTCTAAAGTGTTTTAAAAAATCAACCATACCAGATTTATAATTGCCATTTAAGTTTTTAAGGAAGTGTAATTAATCACATTAATAATAATGTTTAAATGTTTAAACATTCAAGGAAAATTGATTTCCAGAGTTCTATTACTTTCATAAATTGTCCAATACACTGAGTACCAATACAATTGAGTGCTCCCCTCCGGGCACAAAAACCTATGGGATATTAAAGAACTATCAAAAATGTACTAGTCAAATCAAGACTGCCTGAAAGTAACTGAAAACCCCTAAACCAGAGGCTGAAACCAGCCGGGAGCAGGGGCCTCTGAGGATGGTCTGCTCACTTCGAAGCCCCAAGGTCTCCTTTCCTGTCCCCTGCCGTGTGAATGCCCCCTCTGGGTTTGTGCAGTATAGGACAGCAGGGGACAGTATGTGCAGTACGGGACAGCCTGGCCGGACGCTTGTCTCAAACAGAAAAGCCCAGATTTAAGCTGCAGAACCAGGACGATCTGTCAGTGGAGAAGCAGAGGAGAAAGCAAATGACCAAGCTGGCTGTCTCTTAGGAAGGGTCCCAGAAGCTGCCATTTGGCCTTTATTGGCACATCCCATTGACCAAGGGTCAGTTACTCAGCCATATCTGGCAGCAAAGGAGTCTGGGAAATGTAGCCTTCATTATAGATGGCTGTATAGCTTGTGAAAACTCAAGGGTTATACAATGACAACAAGGAGAATAAAGAGTGGAACAATTAGTATTCTTCTGTCACATACGTGAGAAAGTATTTAATAAATGTGAAGTGTGTATGTGCCGAGTTGGATAGTATCCCCTCCAAAATGCATATCCTTTCCAGAACCTCAGAATGTGTCCTTACTTGGAAATGGGGTCGTTGCAGATGTAATTATTGAAGACGAGATCATACCGAAGCTGTGTGGGCCTTTAATCTAATATGACCGGTGTCCTTATAAGAATTGAAAAGGGGCCCCCTGGGTGGCTCAGTTGGTTAAGCATCTGACTTCAGCTCAGATCATGATCTCACGGTTCAGTTCATGAGTTCAAGCCCCACATCAGGCTCTCTGCTGTCAGTGAGGAGCCCACTTTGGATCCTCTGTCCCTCTCTCTCTCTGTCCCTCCCCCACTCATGCTTTTCCTCTCTCTCTCTCAAAAATAAATGAACACGAAGAAGGAAGAGGAGGAGTAGGAGGGGAAGGAGAAAAAGAAGGAGAATTGGAGAGACCCAGGGGCACCTGGGTGGCTTAGTCATTAAGCCTCTGACTTGGGCTCAGGTCATGATCTCATGGCTCATGAGTTCAAGTCCCACATCAGGTGAGCTGGAGCTCCACTTCGGGTGAGCCCCGGTTCTCTGGCTCTCCCTCTCTCTCTTTCTCTCTCTCTCTCTCTTTCTCTGCTCCTTGCTCACTTCCACCCCTCCTCTCAAAAAAAAAAAAAAAAAAAAGAGGAGAGACCCAGACCCAGACTTTAAGGAGAAGGCCAGCAGCATCAGAATAGGGAAGGCCCCCACCTGCAGAAGACATGAATGTCCTCCCCTAGAGCCTTCAGGGAAAGCATAGCCTGCCGACACCTTGATGACAGGACTCCAGCCTCTAGAACCGTGAGGGAATCAATTTCTGCTGCTTAAAGCCACCCTGTTTGTGACCATTTGTCACGGCACCCTGGAAGTGAGTACAATGTATGCATGAATAGGGGTCCTATGAACAAACAATCTCTAACTTAAAAACATTCCTGTGGGGGTCGTGGGGGTGTACTATTAACAACTGTCACAAAACTTGTGACACACATAGGAAAAGCCCTAAGAAGAAATAGGTATAGGGGCACCTGGGTGGCTCAGTCAGTTAAGCAGCTGATTTCGGCTCAGGTCATGATCTTGCGGTTCATGAGTTTGAGCCCCGCGTCGAGCTCTGTTCTGACAGCTCAGAGCCTGGAGCCTGCTTCCGATTCTGTCTCCTCCTCTCTCTGCCCTTCCCCTGCTCACTCTCTGTCTCTCAAAAATAAATAAACACTAAAAAAAAACCAAAAAAGAAACAAATAGGTACACTTTACGAATATAATTTAAAAACTTGAACAAAAGACATGAAAATAGAAGCTATGTGAAGGGAGGAAAAATGTAATATCCTTACAGAAAATATTTTACTGTTTTTCCTTTTTCTTGTATAAATTCACAGGAATCGTAACCGAGATGTCCCTTTGAATTTTTTCCCGTAATTTGCCGTACCAGTTTTAATCTCAATATTAGAAAAGAAAATCTGCCAGAATTAGCCAAGAGAATTCTGAAAAAGAGCAACAGTATGTTGGGGGGGGGCGAGGATTGCACTCCCAAGTGTTTTAAAACCTTTAAAATATTGAAGATTAAACATACCCTAAAGCTAGAGTAGCTAAAAGAGTTACAAGGGCTCCCATTAGCCAAATGGGAGAACTTTTGAGCATTCAAGTGAATGATGATACAATGAATGAATCGGCAGCCCAGAATCCACACTAATATGGATACATATGGATACATAATATAAATATATCGCTACATTGAAAAAGTGGTGAGGAATGGAATAGTTACATAGTTTCGAGTGACCTCCAGAAAACAGTTACTCATTTCCACGGGAAAAGGAGTAACCAGCAGTCGCCACCTTAATCAGATGATCCAAGTGGACATGAGGAGCCATGGGACAAGCAGACATCATGGCCTCTGTGCTGGGGATCGTGAGAAGCACACGGCATCCCTTGGTCACGTCCCTGATGAAGATGCATGGTGACCTGAACCTAATCACGAGGAAGCATTGGATGAACCCCAAGGCAGGGGCAGGCTGCGGGTTGGTCTCCCGCTCATCATTGGTCATATGGCGCCCCTAGCGGTGGGGAGCTGGCGAGGGAGGTGGGGTAAATTGTCACTCCTTCTCCCAAATGAATGAATGAAGTTTCTGGGAGCAGGAAGAGGAGTAGGGTGTTGGTGGGCAAGTGTTAGGGACTGGAATGTGTCCCCTGTAAAATTCCTGTGCTGACGTCTGAACTGCCAGGACCTCAGGATGTGACTGTATTGGAAAGAGAGCCTTTAAAGAGATTAAGTTTAAGGGCACCTGGGTGGCTCAGTCGGTTAAGCTTCGGACTCGTGATTTCGGCTCAGGTCATGATCTCCCGGTTCGTGAGATCGAGCCTCAGGTTGGCCTCTGCATTGACGGCAAGGAGCCTGTTTGGGACTCTCTCTCTCTCCCTCTCTCCCTGCCCCTCCTCTGCTGGCGTGTGCGCACACGCGTGCTCTCTCTCTCAAAATAAATAAACTTTAAAAAAATAAAACAAAGAGATTAAGTGATGTCATGGGTGAGCCCGGATCCAGTATGACTCGTGTCCTTAGAAGAAGGGAAGATTAGGAGCCATACATGCACAGAAGGAAGGCCCCGTGAGGACACAAGAAGATGGCCATCAGCAAGCACGGATCACGGCCTCAGAAGAAACAGTCCTGCCCGCGCCTCCATCTCGGACTCCCAGTCCCCAGGACTTCAAGGTAATTTGTTTGTTATTTAAGCAGACCGATCTGTTCCAGCGGCCTTGGCACACGACTCCACTGACTCTCAGTGTCCACCTCAGCGAGGTGCTGGGTGGGGAAAGGCAGGACTCCGGGAGAGTCCTTCTTCAACAAGTAGGTCAAAAGCAGAGGACGGGGCTGTTGGGACCACCGTCTTCCCTCCTCTCTGCTTGTTCCCTGACTCTGCTGTCCCAGAAGCCCACCTGGGAAAGCCCCCCACCGTAGGAGCCCCCCCCCACCAGTCATTTTTGGGGAGCAACTGGCCCAGCTGCCCACTCTCCTCACACATCATCAGGGCCCAGAATAGGTCACAACATCCAGAGTGGTAGGTTCTCAAGGTCTGTTTGGAAACCCAGGCTGTGTCGCTGGGGGTCAGCCACCTCCTTCTTCCCGTGTCCCTCTGGATGTGCCCTATAACTTCTGCCTGCTCGCTCTGATGTCCCCTTGGCCGCCCTCGTATGTTCTGGAAATTCCTCAACCTTTCTCATGTGTGGAATGGCTCCCATTTCCAGATCTCCTGAGGGCTGACAGGTGGATGGCTCCAGGGTCAGCCTGACCACTGGGCTTGGTCGTTCAACGGGAACCTTGCCCTGCCCTGCTTGGCTGCCCCAAGGCTCCCGGGGCCACAGAGCTTCCTTGGCAAGACAGCCTCTTCCTCCAGACCAGGGTCCAGGCTCTGCCCCCTCTGCCCCCGCCCCCCCCC
>PJEM01019088.1:0-16923 GCA_004023845.1 Helogale parvula
GGTCACTGGAAGGGGCGGCCCCGGCCCCCACCGCCGTCCGCCTCACCTCGTCCACCGTGCGGCGCGGAAGGTGCAGCGTCCCGAGCAGCAGCTTGAGCTTCACGGCCGAAGAGAGGCCGTGGAAGCAGAGGCGGATGTTGTCGATGACCGCGGCCGTGAGCAGGGACGCGATGCTGGGCGGCGCCCACAGCTCGTCCGTGGCCCCCAGCTTGTTGTGCAGCCACAGGCCCGTGTCGCTCTCCCGCATGGACGCCATCTTGGGGGGGAGAAAGCCGGGAGCTGCCGAGCCGGCATCTTATGTAGACACCTACGCGGCCGCGGCGAGGACCCCCAACATGGCGGCGCCCGCCCGGACGAGCCGCGGGGACGTTTCCGGGGGGCGGGGCCTCGGCGGGAGGCTTCGTGGAGACGCCGAGGAAGGCCCGCCGCCTCCGTAACGTAGCATGGCGGCGCCCGCGGCCGGCTCTCTGGAAGGCCGTGGGAGATGACGTCAGGAGAGCGGTGTCGCGCCCTGGGACGGGTGGGCGGGGCGCCTGCGGGTTGAGGCGGGCGGATCTCGGGACGTGCTGCGAGCCCCCGCGCGAGAGCTGGGTCGGCGGATGCCGGGAGGTCCCCGTCGGGCCGCGACGGAGATAGGCCCCTGCCCCGCGCCGGCCGGGCCGTCCAGGGTGGACGTGTGCTTCCCTTGCGCTTGCATGCATTCCTGGTTGCATTCATTCATTCATTCAGCAAAGTGCACGGAGCACTCGCTTTGTGCCTGGTGGCGTTCCAGGTGCTGAGGGCACAGTAACGAGCACAGACCCAAACTTCGCCGTTGTGGGTTCCGCGATCCAGAGGTGGTGTGGAAAGAGTTGGGCAGGGGGGCCGGGAGTGGTGGGAGGACGGAAGCCTGGCCAAACCTCCCAGCCCCCAGCGCGGCTGTGTTGGCCATTGGCCAGGCAGCTGTCCCGGGAATGGACTAGGTAGCTATCCCTCCTGCTGCTCCATGCCCTCAAGGTCAGCTGGCGGCAGCCTTCCCGGGGCCTGTCCCGGACACCCACGCCTGCCAGACTTGGGCCTGCCTTTTACAGATGTCCAAAGTAGGGGAGAATCAGCAGCCAAGCCCCCTTTGAGAGGAAGTCAGCCCTGCGTTGGCTCCAGCCAGCTCTGGGCGGATAATAAAGGAAAGCACGAAACTGAGTGAGTGCCCCTCTGCCTGCAGGGCGCCCTCTCCACCCTGGCCAACCCCTACCGCTCCCCCAAGCCCGCTTCCAGCGGTGCCTGCTGAAGACCTCGCTCAGAGTCCTGCTCAGAGAATGGACGTCTGGGGGGCCAGGGGGTACTCCGATGTACGCTGGCAAGCTGGGGGGGGCGGGGAGAGGAGGACGAGGTCACCATGGCGTGGCATGGCTGGGGCCATGTCTCTGAGGGAGGGGACACCGCAGCTGAGGGTGGAAGAGACTGTAGGTAGAGAGCAGGAGGAAAGGGGACCACAGAGGGGGCATCTCAGTGGCTCAGGAAGGTACCCGCCTCCTGGTTCCTCACCTGCCCCCACACACATCAGCCACTTACCTGTCACAGCCTGGACCTCCTTGTCTCAGGAACGTGCCTGAGCCCAAATGTCCCCGCCAGACATTTCCCTCTGCTCTCCACACCCAGAGGCACCGTCTTCCACTCATTAAGACGGCTGTGGGGAGGGCGGTGGGATGCACCCACTGCCTCACCTTTCCTTCTGCACCTGGGCGGTGGACAGACCTGCAGTCCGGACCCCTCAGATCAAATCCCACAGCTCACTTCTCCCCCCAGGCACCCCCCCAGCTCTGGTGTGTTGGGATGTGGACTGATGTGTGTCAGTGACAAACCTTCAGTGTTAACACGTGCGTTTGTTGTTTTCAAAGGTCAGAGATGAGATTATGCCCAATCCTGAATGCACCACACTTTAGCTTTCCATTTCTCTAGGATTAAACTCTCACGTTGCTTCCAGTTGCCCACCCTACAGACAACCGCGATGCGGACCCTCCGACCAGACCCTCCAGGATTCTGTGTGAGGATCTGGGAGGTGCATGCCCCACAGCGGAGGGAGTGACCAAAGGGCGCCCAGGAAGGAAGAGACAGTTCACAGAAGAGAAACCCAAATGCTTGAGAATCAAGGGAAGAGATGCTTAAATTATCAGTCACCTGAAAAGTCCAAATTAACATCATAACAAGATGCCCCATTATAGATCGCAGAGTGAGGAAGTCAAAGTTTTGCTGTTGTTGTTTAAGTAATCTCTACCCCCAACGTGGGGCTCGGACTCAAGACCCTGAGGTAAGAGTTACGCGCTCCACACAGTCGGAGCCTGCCAGGCGCCCTGGACCTTTTTGGTTTTGAATGCGGATATCCACTTGTCCCAACACCATTTGCTGAAGACTATTTCTCAAATGAGCCACCTCTGAACCTTTGTTCCAAATCTGTTGGCCATAGATGTGTGGGTATGTATCTGGACACTTGTCTATCCTGATTTATTCATCTATCTTTACATTATGCCGCACTGTCTCGATTAGTGTAGTTTGATGATTTGTCTTGGAACCAGGCAGTGTTTGTCCTCTCACTTTGGTCCTTGCAAAGTTACTTGGCTACTTTACACCTTTTGCGTTTCCGTATACATTTTAGAATCCCTGGTCAATTTCTAGGGGGGGAAATGCGTGGGCATAGAGTTGTTCACAGTTTTCCTTTATCGAGTTTAATGTCTATGGGGTCTTCAATGAGAACCTATTCCTGTTAGTAGTAATTTGTATCCTCCCTTTTTATCTTTTTTTAAATTGAGCTATAATCAACATTAGTTCCATGTGTCCAACACAACTTAATGCTTTTATATAAATATATATATAGCTCTTTTTTTTTCTGAGTTAACCTGGCTGGAGACTTATAATTCTGTTGATTTTTTTCAAAGAATCAGCTTTGGTTTCATTGATTTTTTTTTCTATTGATTTCTTCTCTTCAATTTCACTCATTTCTACTCTAATTTTTTTTAAGTTTATTTTTATTTATTTAGAGAAAGAAGGAGAGACAGAATCCCAAGCAGGTTCCACACTGTCAGCACAGACCCCAACGTGGGGGCTTGAACTCACTTACCTTGAGATCATGACCTGAGTCGAAATCAAAAGCCAAACGCTTAACCAACTAAGCCATCCAGGCGCCCCTGTGCTCCAATTTTTATTATTTATGTTCTGCGGCTTACTTTGGATTTAATTTGCTCTTTGTTTTCAAGGTTCCTAAGGTAGAATTTAGATTATTGGTTATAGATATTTCGTATTTTCTGATATATGCATTAGATGCTATAGATTTCCCTCTAAGCGCTGCTTTCACTGCGTCCCACAAATTTTGATGTTGGGTTTCATTTTCATTTAGTTCAAAATATGTTAAAATTTCTCTCGCCATGTCTTCTTTGACTCATATTATTTAGACGTGTGCTCTTTAATCTCCCAGGTAATTGGGGATTTTCCCACTTTCTTTACTGATTTCTAATTTAATTCCATTGTGGTCTGAAAGCAGACTTTTTATGATTTCTGTTGCTTAAATTTGTTAAGGAGAGCATTATGGCCCAGAATGTGGTCTGTCTTGGTGAGTTTACGAATGTCGTGCTGCTGTTGTTGAGTGAAGTAGCCTGGAGTCCCTTTGAGACTAGATACAAGCCTGTGCTGGGTGGTCTCAGCCGTGTCCTTCCTGATGCTCAGCCCGCTGCCCGCAATCGTGGATCCATAGGTTTCTGTCTTGTTCTTCCCTTGACATCCCTTCCGTTTCATCTGCTATCAACAGAGTGATACCAGTCTTATTTTAAATCAGCATTTACATAATATGCCTTTTATCCATTCTTTTTATTTTTAGCCTGTGTATCCTTATCATGTAGTTGTGTCTCAAATAAACAGCATACAGCTGTGTTGCATTGGTTTTATTAAAAAAATAAAATCTTTGTTAGCTGGAATATTCTGTACATTATCATTGAATAAAAATCATTGATATGTTTGTTCCCGCCTTTTGTGTCTTTTTTTTGAATTGATTGTTCTTCATCGTTCATTTTATCAGCATATACCATTAGTTTAAAAGTTGTCAATCAATAAATTTTTAAAAATAAAAGTTACTCTGCTTTTTTTAGTCAACTCACAAGAAATCACAACGGGTCTGCCTAGCTTCCCGCAGACTAAAATGAATAATACCGACTTCCACTTAGGGCTCCAGGGTCTGCTGTGTCGAAAGAACTGGGCAGAATGCAAACCCAGCTTTCGGGGAGCGGGGAACAGATCCCAGAAAGACCAAAACAACCCAGGAAGGTCGACAGTTAGCCCAGGCTCCTCCGGAGGAATTTTCCAGGCTGCAGGAGAGGGACGAGGAGCCCAATAAAGCGAGGCAGAAACCCTGACTCGAAGGGCAGAGTTCAGAATGTGGGGTGCCCGTGGTGGCGAGAGGTTTGAGGCCAGAGTACGAGAGAGAGCGAGCTCCCGGTTCTGCGTGTTGCCCTGCGAGCCCCCAGCCAAGGCCTGATCAGAACGCGCATGCGCAGTAACTGACGTGGTTCGAAGTGGTGGGGTTCGAGCCGACATTCGAGAAAGAACTCTCGAGACGTCTTCAGCGCCAACAGGCGGTTTTCCCAAAGCGCGGGGACCGCGGGCAGGAAGAGCGGCCTGCCGCCACGGCAGGTGGCTGATCACACAGCTCCAGGCTGGAAGGGGGTCCGGGACAGCCTAAGTCTCCAAGGAATTTTGGAAGCAAGGTTTCAGGGCCTTGAGGAGACCAGAGGCTGTGAAGGTCATTACTGTTGTCTAGTGACGTGTTAGTCATGCGACCCCGCAGATGTACATCGGGGGGCTGTAAATTTGGACGATGATTGCTAACATACCTTGGGGGCGGGGGTAGAGATAAAGGAAGTTTCCAGAGATTTTTACATGATCAGAAACTTATGGGATCCTGGAGGTCGAGCTCATGTCGTGCTAAGGTTGCTTTTTGCCTCTGGCAAACTATTAGTATTGAGGTGGCTGAGCTCCTGGAGGAAGGTCACTCTGCGTGTGTCAAGGACTGGTCAACGGGCTGTAAGCAGTAAAGGGAATTTAATTTTTTCTTTTGCTGTGGTTTCCCACAAGTGTAACCACCCACAGCTGGGGAGAAAACCACGGCAATGGCTGGGGATGACCGCCGCTCCGAGTTCACACAGGGCCAGGAACGGGGTGTGCTCCCACCAGCCACGGGCGTTGAGAATCTTCAGGTCAAACTGGCCTAGACCAAAGATTGTCCCGGGGCGCCTGGGTGGCTCCGTCGGTTGAGCGTCCGACTTCTGCTCAGAGCATGAACTCGTGGCTTGTGAGTCTGAGCCCCGTTTCGGGCTCCCTGCTGTCAGCACAGAGCCTGCTTGGGATCCTCTCTCTCTGCCCCTCCCTCTCTCTCTCATAAATAAATACACGTTAGAAGAAAAACAAAAGATTAGATTGCTCTGAGCCTACCTAACAAAGTTTAAAAGGAAGGCCCAAAATGATCAATTCATGTCCGAGTAACTTAACTGCATTCTAGAACATGCTCAAATGAACATGAAGGAACAGAAAATCTCCATGACCCCACACAGTAACATTCATACTCTCCGGCATCCAGTCAAACTCCCCGTGAGTGCAAAGCAGCCTGGAGATACAATTTCATAAGAGGGTAAAAGTCAGTTATTCAGAACTGAGCCGGAAATGACACTGATGATAGAATCAGGAAACAAGACACTTAAAGTCGTAACTGTGTTCCAAATGTTCAGGAAGCAACAAGAAAGATTAAAAATGTAGATGGAGGGACGCCTGGGTGGCTCAGCTGGTTACGCATCTGACTTTGGCTCAGGTCATGATCTCACAGTCTGTGGGTTCAAGCCCTGCTTCAGATTCTAGTCTCCCTCCTCTCTCTGCCCCTCCCCCGCTTGCCTTCTCAAAATAAAGATATAAAAAAATTTTTTAAATGTAGATGTATGCAAGAGATTCTTAATGATAGAGAGCAAACAGGGTTGATGAAGGGAGGTGGGTGGGGGATGGGTACTGCGGAGGACATTTGTTGGAATGAGCATTGGGCATTGTAAGTGATGACCACTGAATTCTACTCCTGAAATCTATATTGCACTGTATGTTAACTAACTGAAACTTGAATTTAAAAAATTGTTTTAATGTTTGTTTATTTTTGAGAGATAGACACAGTGCAAGTGGGGGAGGGGCAGAGAGAGGGAGACACAGAATCGGAAGCAGCTCCAGACTCCGAGCCGTCAGCACGGAGCCTGATGCGGGGCTCGAACCCATAAGATGTGAGATCATGACCTGAGCTGAAGTCAGCTGCTCAAGCAACTGAGCCACCCAGGAGCCCCAACTGAAATTGGAATTTTAAAAAATGGGAAAAAAAAGATGTATAAAATTGGTGAATCACTACATGGTGTATTTGGGGCGAACATAACACCTTATGGCAACACTGCTGGAGTTTTTAAAAATGTTAAGTAGAGATTTTAAAACACCCAGATGAAATCACATGTCCACACAAAGACTTGTCCGTGAGCATTCAGAGTAGCTTTATTTGTAACAGCCAAACCCTGGAAATCACCGAAGTGTCCGTCCACAGGTGAACGCATAAACCAATGGTGGTTTTCCATCCAGTGGAACTCGGCCCACTGCTAAAAGCAGCGCCCTGGTGATGCGCCCACGAGAGAGAGAGAACCCAGAATAATGATACTGACTCGAAGAAGACAGGCAACTTACAGAATTCCACTTACGGAAACCTCTAGAAAATGCAAACCCACCTGTGGCAACGGACAGCTCGTGGGTTGGCAGGTGCTCTGCGGGGGTGGGGGCAGCGTGAGGCGGAGGGTGGGAGCTGAGCGATCCTGAAGGTGGTGATGGCACCATAAGTTCATGCCTGTGTCGAAACGGACCAGGTTGGGGGCGCCTGGGTGGCTCAGTCGGTTGAGTGTCCGGCTTCGGCTCAGGTCATGATCTCACGGTTCGTGGGTTCGAGCCCCGCGTCGGACTCTGTGCTGACAGCTCGGAGCCTGGAGCCTGCTTCGGATTCTGTGTCTCCCTCTCTCTCTGACCCTATCCTGCTCATGCTCTGTCTCTCTGTCTCTCAAAAATAAATAAATAACATTAAAAAAAAAAAAAAGAAACGGATCCAATTGTTATTGTACGTCAGTCACATCCAACAACCTGTACAAAAGTGATAAAACAAACAAGACCTGCCCCCCCCCGATATACAGGTCCTTGGGGGGTGTTTTCTGGAACAATATAATTCCATTTACCCTTTCCTGAGTTATACGCTGTCATCTGTCTTATTTCTGGCCTTTTCTTGTTATTGAAGGCGGTCATGTTTTCTTAATGTTTCCCACAGATGCTCCTCTGCCTCGGTTCTGCTCCTTCTTGAATCTTCCACCCCAGATCTCTTTATCTCAGCCTGAACCACAGCCTTCTGCATTTCCTTCCTGAGGACCTTCTGTCTGTCTGAACACGTCTTTATGTTGTCTCATTTTTTAAAAATATAAGTAAACTTTTTTTAGCGAATACATATAGAAATGTGCGCAAATCATAAATGTGCAGTTGAACTTCCACAAAGGAAATCACCGTGTCCCCAACATCTGAATCAAGAGCCACAGGGGCGCCCGGGGGGCTCAGTCTGTTAAGCATCAGACTTCGGCTCGGGTCACGATCTCGTGGTTCATGAGTTGGAGCCCCGTTTCAAGCTCCGTGCTGACAGTCGGAGCCTGGAGCCTGCTTCCGATTCTGTGTCTCCCTCTCTCTCTCCCCTTGCTCACGCTGTCTCTCTTCAAAAATAAAAAAAAAGCATTAAAAAATTAAAAAAAGAAAAAGAATTGGAGTGTTACCGTAGGCTGGGACGATCCCGTCGTCCCCTCCCAGGGCAGTCCTTGTCATGTGCTTCTGCCTGCCAGCATTGGCGGAGGATTCTGCATCACTGTTCAAAGGGATGTCGGTCTGCGGTTTTCTTACAGCGTCTGTCTGACTTTGCTAAGAGGGTAATACCGGCCTCGCAGGATGAGTCAGAAAGTATTCGCTCCTTTTAATTCTGGAAAAGTCTGGGGAGGACTGGTGTTAGTTCTTCTTTGAATATTTGACAGCATTCACCTGTGAAGCCGACGGGTCCTGGGCTTTCCTCTGCGGGGAGATTCTGGATTACTGATTCCGTCTCCGTACCCGCTGTAGGTCTGTTCGGACTTTCCGTGTCTCTGTGACTCAGTCCCTGCAGGCTCCGTGTTTCCAGGCATTTCTCCACGTCACGTAAGGGTATCTGAGTTGTTGGAGTACTACTGCTCACAGTACTCTCTTACCATCCTTTTTATTTCTGTAGACTCGGTACTAACGTTCCCACTTCGTTTCTGATTTTCGTTATCTGTGTCTTCTTTTCTCTCAGTCCATGTATAGCTGGAGGTTTGTAACTTTGTTGACCTTTTCAAAGAAGCAGCTTTTTGTTTCATGGATTTTCTCTGCTGTGCTGTTTTTGTTTTCATTCCATCCAAGTAATAATGTTTTTTGTTTTTGTTTTTCCCCCAAGGAGGATGCTTTATCTGGGGGCCACGGGGCTCTGCTTGGAGGCCTGGCCTTTCCTGGCCTCAGGCTTTACTGCTCCGGGGTCTCGCTGGCCTGCTCCCCGCTCAATCTCCGGTGCTGGCTGGGCTGGAGCTGGAGTCCTGACCTTAAAGGGCCCGGTCCTGGGGGGGCGGTCCCTTCCGGCCCTCCAGCCCTGCAGAGGTGAAGAGGGTGGTGACCGCGGTCTCAATGGCCAACTCCAGCTTGGTCATTGGCCCTACTGCCATCAGGACCCCGACTGAAGTCAGACGGCTTCTCCGAAGAGGTGGTACTTGAACCATGGGTTCCCATTGGAATATTATCAGGGTCCGTGTCGACACTCTAGGTGTTCCGGAGAGACTGAGGCAAATCGGGCGTAAAGAACTTTAGATGATCTGCCTCAGCTGAGGCAGGGGTGCCGCGAGGAAACGGGAACACCTTTCTCCACAAACCCCACTCTGCTGTCGGCGGCCCAGAGAACAGCCACCTGCCTGGACGGTGGAGCCCCAACTCCTCCCCACAGAATTTATTATTTTTTTTAATGTTTGCTTATTTTTGAGAGAGCAAGCAGGGAAGGGGCAGAGAGGGGGTGCTGAGGATTAGAAGCAGGGTCTGTGCCGACAGCAGAGAGTCTGACACGGGACTCAAACTCAGAAACCGCCGAGATCATGACCTGAGCTGACGTCCCGCGCTCAGCTGACCGAACCACCCCGGCGCCCCTCCCCCACTTAATCTCTACTGTTCCGTTTCGTTTTTCCTTTGGTCGCCTGGCTCTTTTATTTCCACGAATTCGTGAACGTTCCGGTTCTCCCTCTCTTACTGACGTCCATCTCCATCCTGCTGTGGTCAGAGAAGACACCTCCCATGATATCCAGCTTCTAAAACCTACCGAGCTCTGCCACGCGCTCTAACACATGGTCTGTCCTGGAAGACGCCACCGTGCGCATGCGCGTCTGGGCCTCGGTTGCGTCTTTTTTCTATTTGTTCCTTCGACTCAATAATTCTGTCGTTCTTTTTTTTTTTTAACTTTAAAAACATTTATTTATTTATATATTTATTTAGAGAGAGAATCCCAAGCAGGCCCCACTGTCAGCACAGAGCCTGATACTGGGCTCAATCTCATGAACTGTGAGATCACGACCTGAGCTGAAACAAGAGTCAGACGCTTGATTGACTGAGTCGCCCATGTGCCCCTCTTTTGATATTTCATTCTGTTCACACAGAGTTTTCTTGGCTTTCTCCACATCCTCCTTCAGTTCTTTGAGTGTCTTTAAAGACAATTGTTTTAACTTCTTTAGTAGCCACTAGGTCTTTTTCAGGGACAGTTTCTGTCGATTTTTTATACCTTTGAGTGGGATGCTTTCCTGTTTCTTTGTATATCTTGTGATTGATTTTTTGTTGAAGGCTGGACATTTGAATATAGTAATGTGGTAACTCTGAAAAACAGATGTCCCTCCTTCCGCAGGGTTTGCTGTTTTGTGTTGTTTTTGATTATTAACTTTTTAAATTGCTGCAGGCTGTCTCTAGGCTGAGGATCCACCTGAGATGTAACCGGAAGTCGTCTCCGGTCGGTTCTGAGCCTTCCCTGCACGTGCATGATCACGTTCCAATTTTCCCCTCATGGGCACTTGTTTTTGAGTGTCCTTGTCTTCCATGGCTGGCTCCCAGAAGAAGGAAAAAAGATCCAGTGAGTCGGAGAAAAGGGCGCCACCCCTCTGCTCCCCTGGAAAGCAGTTCAGCTGGACTGGAGGGTTTTGCAACAATGAGGGAGGTGCAAGGTCGATGGCCACCCGCCTCTGGGTCTGCACCTGTGTGATCAAAAGCAGTCATCAAAACACAGACCCCTGCTATCTGGCGGACAGGCCCGCTTTAGCCCACCCCGGCTCCCAGCCGCCCCAGAAACCCACGCGCGGCTGTGCGCTGTGGGGCCGGGGCCGGATAGCGACTACCGTGCTAAGAGCTGAAAGTGGAAATCGATCTCAGTATCACCTACCACACATTAGGCAGATTCTGCCCCTGCAACTGTTGTCCAGATGGGGAGACAGAGTTCTGGTGTTAATGCTGTGCCACCTTTCCAGAACCTTCCAATCTGTTTGTTCTTAATTCTGGGCATTTTGATCTTTCAGTTCACTAGTTTTTGTTTTTTTTTTTTAACATTTGTTTTTGAGAGACAGAGAGAGACACATCATGAGCATGGGAGGGGCAGAGAGAGAGGGAGACAGAATCGGAAGCAGGCTCCAGGCTCTGAGCTGTCAGCACAGATCATGAGCTGAGCTGAAGTTTAACCGCCTGAGCCCCCAGGCGCCCCCCATTCACTAATCTCCTTCTCAGCTGTGTTCAGTATGCAGCCCGGCCTGCTAACGGGTCTGCGGATTGCACTGCTGAGCTCTAGAATTCTCACTTGGTTCTTTTTCAGGTTGTATTTGTCACCTTTCCTGTCCCGTTTCCTGATACAGTCCATGTTTCTTTCTTTCCTCCCTCCGTCCTTCCTTCAGTATAGCTACTTTAAAACCTGTGTCTGATGATTTTTCTATTTTTGCTTGTTTGTGGACCGTTTCTCCCGCTCATGGTGCTTTGCTCCCCTGCGCACGCCTCGTTTGCTTTCACCACGTGCTGCTCGAGTCCCTGGAAGAATCGTTGGTTGGGTCGAAGGATGAAGATACCTTCTCCCTGGGGTCATCCGAATTAGCTCCTGCCAGTTGCCATGAGTAGCCAGTCCAAAACCATTTTAAAATAATTTCATGGCTTGCATTTTCTTAGCACATTAATTGGTATACTCAATTGGTATAATTGGTCGTCAGTTCCCCAAGGAGCAGGCACCCAAGGTACAGCCTCTCGGCTGGGTCTTCTCTGCCTTCCCCTCCACCTGGGGAGGCTCACTCCCAGGCCTGGGGGCAAGCAGAGAAAGGCAGGGCTTACTTTTGGTCGCTTTTCCGCTTAACGCAGTGTGTATGCATCGGGCCCCAGAGCTTAGCCAGCTAACCTTTGGGGCCGCAAAGCCCACAGCTGCTCTCCCAGCCTGGCCCAGCTCTCAGAGCCCCCACCGGCGTGACGGCCACGCCTGACCCTGCCGCTTGGACCCGCGCCTCCAGTCTCCCCCAGGCCAATGCGACGCCATCTTTGTCACCTCTGGGTCTCTCCCGTCTGTGTGCATACCTGACCCCTGTGGCTCTATCTCCCTCCTGGGAAGGTGAAGGCAGGGGTGCCGGGTGAGGGCATCCTGACTGCTAGGCGCTGGGGATGGCGGGCCTGTGGGGGCCTCTGCTCCGGAAGGAGGAGGCAGCCCGTGGTCGCAGGCGGGGCCCCAGGAGAGCCCAAAGCAGCTGCTCCCGTCTCTGTGGATGTTCCCGAGGGCCCAGCCCCACACCCTGGTCACAATGTGGGGGCAGCCACAGAGAGAACGGAGGGCTTGAGGGCTCCGGGTGTTGGGGTGGGCGGCATCAAAGGGTTCATTCTCAGGGGCGCCTGGCTGGCTCAGTTGGTGCTCTTGATCTTGGAGTCATGAGTTCAAGCCCCATGTGGGGTGTAGCGATTACTTAAAAAAGAAACAAAGTGCTCCCAGAGCTTCCTGGTATCACGTAGAGGCCGCCCTTGTGCGGAGCACTTCCGACCTAGGCTCTGGGGCTGGGGGGGAGGAGCCCAGTTCGCCCCAAGCGCCCTCCCTGCACCCCCTCCACTCCCACATCCCACAGGTGGCTCCTCCTAACTGGTCACCCAGCAAGCACAGCCTCCCCCACACCCGCCCTCTGTGCCTGCCCAGGCCGCCCTCCTGCCCCTGCCCTGCGCCCCTGCCCTCACGTCCTCATGCGCACGTGTGCCGTCTGAGGGCCCTCAGTTCTAGATGCTGCAGACACCGCCCCCACCCCCACCAGGGCACCCCAGTGAGACGCCGCCCGCACCCCGCACCCCGCCGCACCCCCTGGGACACTCTGGGCCAAGCGGCTCGTTGAGAGGGCCTCCCGAGCGGTGCGCGGCGCCGGCAGCGCCCTCGGCCTCTGCCCCGGATCTGACCAGATGCGGCCAAATATCCCTGAGGGCAAAGTTCCTCCCCTCCCCGCCCAGGAACTGACTCAGTGAACCCTCGACACATCTAACGAGGAATATAGTGTGTCAGAAGGTGAGAGTTGTAAGGAGAATAAAATCTGTAGGACAGGGTACAGGAGGCCGCGGAGGGTGGGGGTGTTGTGTGCTGAATGCATCCCCCGAATCTATATTCTGGAGCCCTAACCCCCAGGGTGACTGCATCTGGGGGGCGCCGTATGGAGAAAAGTTAAGGTTAAACAAAGTCATAGAGGTGGGGCCCCGATCTGGTCGGGTTAGTGTCCTTATGAGAAGAGACACCATCGCAGTGAGGAGTGGCCTCCCCCCTGTCAGGACGGCTGGCATCAAGATGACAAGAAACAGGGTTGGCGAGAAGAGGGGGCCTCCGAGCACCGCTGGTGGGAACGTAAGTCGGTGCAGCCCCCGTGGAGAACCGCGTGGGCCTCAATTAAAAATAGAACTATCCCACGATCCAGCAATCCTAACACTGGGTGTTTAGCTGAAAGAAAAAAAAAAGAAGAAAAACACTAATTTGAAAAGGTATCTGCCTCCCCATACTCAGCCCCTCAGCCACCGAAGGGCGTGGACGGTCACTGGGGGAAGACGGCTCTGGGAGGTCTGTGCGCAGACAGGGGACAGTCTGATGATGACTTACAACAGTCCTTCTGGGGGCGCCGGGTGGCTGTCGGTTAAGGATCCGACTCTTGGTTTTGGCTCAGGTCAAGATCTCACAGGTTTTGTGAGTTCGAGCCCGGTGTCGGGCTCTGTGCGGGCAGCGCAGAGCCTGCTTGGGATTCTCTCTGTTCCTGTCTCTCTGCCTCTCCCCTGCTCAAGCTGTCTGTTTCCCTCAAAGTAAATAAGTAAAACTTAAACATTTAAAGGGGCGCCTGGGTGGCTTAGTCGGTTGGGCCTCTGACTTCGGCTCAGGTCATGATCTCACATTCGTGGGTTCTAGCCCCGCGTCCGGCTCTGTGCTGACAGCTCAGAGCCTCCTGGAGCCTGCTTCAGATTCTGTGTCTCCCTCTCTCTCTGCCCCTCCCCTGCTCGCACTCTGTCTCTGTCTCTCTCTCAAAAATACATAAAACACACTGCCTTAAAGGGCAGGACGCACTGCCACCTGCCAGCACACGGATGGGCCTGGAGGACGCTGTACTCAGTGAAATAAGCCAGTCACGCAGGGACAGCCACTGTGATTCCACTTCCAGGAGGCCCCTAGAAGAGTCAGGTCCAGAGACCACGACTAGGAATGTGGGTGCGGGGGTGGGGGGCGTTGGGAGTTAGTGTTTCACCGGGATGGTGGCAGTTTGGGAAGTTGGGCAAGTCCTGGAGATGGAGGGTGGGGACAGCCGCACAAGTGTGAATGTACTTAATGCCACTGAACTGGACACTTAAAAATGGCTAAAACGGTATATTTTATGTTATGCACGTGTTACTGCAATGTAAAAAAGAAGGTATGGGGTGGCCCGGGTGGCTCAGGGCATGATCTTGTGGTTGGTGAGATGGAGCCCTGGTGTCTGGCTCTGCACGGACAGCCAGGAGCCTGCCTGGGATTCTCTCTCCCTTCCCTCTCTGCCCCTCTCCCACTCGCAGGGAGCTCTCTCTCTCTCTCAAAATAAACTTAAAAAGTATAAAAAAGAAGGTATAAGAGAAAGTCCTTCTGGTTGTCTTAGGGAGAGACTGGACCACAAGGGGGCGCAACACGGAGACAGCGGGGGCGAGTCAAGAGCCCGGAGGAGCCGCGGCAAGGGGCCGGGCCAGCGGGCAAGGGGCCTCGGGATGGGGAGGAGTCTGGGGCCTCTGAGGGTGGAGCAGACAGGACTTCCAGAAGGACTGTTGTAGGTTTGGTGCGAGCATCTGCAGGGATAGACTGCCGGGAGCTGAGACAGGGAAGGCCGTAGCAGAGTTGTTTTATCTTGGGGTGGGCGTGGGGGCAGCACACGGAGGGGTGAAATCAAGAGGTCAGTTTGGGACCTGCTGACATCGAGAAGTCAGGTGTCCACGTGGTGGCGTCAGGAGGCGGCTGGACCTGGGACCCGAGGCTGCAAGGCTGGTCTTCGCAGCCGCAATGGGACGCGATCAGAGAGGAAGACGGGATCCTCAGGAGGGACATGAAGAGGTAGGGGGGGGTGTCAAAGGCCTGCCCTACCGCGCCCTGGGGGTGCAGGCGGAGGTGGAGCACCGAGGGGAGGGGACTGCCGGGTTGCTGATGGCCACGTGGGAGGGGATGAAGACCGTCCCCAGATTCCGCAGGTGGGTCAGGGTAGCGAGGAGGCAGGCAGGACAGGAGTGGGCTTCGAGAAAAAGGAAAGAGGTGCGGCGGAGGCGGGGTGGGGGCTCGAGACTCACAAAAGGTTTGTTTTGTTTGGATAGAAAATAAATCACAGCCTGTTTGTGAAGAGAAGGCTCCAGTTGAGAAAGAAAATCCGGTGCCCTGACGAGAGGGAGGGGGAGGGGACACAGGCTGCGGCGAGGGGACACCGGCGTTGGCGGTGTGGAGAGAGACAGGGCACCTGCGCCCCGGCGCTCTAGACCCTGTGAGCCGCGAGGGCCGTCCGAGGTTCCGCCCCCGACTTCCCGCGGCCCCCTGGCGCGGCGCGGTCCCTCCGCTAGGGGGCGCAGGGCCGCGGCAGGGGGTCTAGGGTGTGTTCGGGCCCCGGAGGGTCAGGTGGGACGGTGGGATGAGAGAGCCCAAAGGAGAGGATCCCGGGGCGCCGGGGAAGCGGGGGTAGGTACGGGACGATGGATCCGCGGTTCTGGAGGGGCGCTGGGGACGCTGCGCACCGGCGCCCCCTCCCTGCTGCCGCGGTGCGGGGAGGAGCACCGCCGCCCGAGGTCTAGCCGGAGCCTTGCTTCTGGGGGAGCTAGTTCGCCCTCCGCGCGTGGACGCGGCTGTGTGTCTGTGCGCGGAGGGGACCCCCGCAGGTCACACGCGTGGGACGGATAGGCGAAAAGAAGTCAATGCTGTGCGGCGTCTTCGGCGCCGGGTACCAACCCAGTGGTCCGGCAGGCTGCGGCGCGCGCTCCGCCTTCTGGGCTCCGCGCGCGACCGGGACGTGGGGCTCCCGGCAAAGAAGAGCGCGGGAACCCACACGTCCGGACGTGCGACCCGCAGTCCCCCAGCCCCAGAGCCCGAAGCTGGGAGCTCGCCCCGGAGTCCGCCCGGCCGGGAAGAGGAGAGAGTGGCGGTCACGAGCACTGGCCCGCCCCTGGGTCCGGAAGCCCCGTCCGGCGGGGCCGCAGCTGCCCCCAGGCCGGGCCGAGGGGGCGGAGGGCGTGCAGGCTCGGACTGCCCAGCCGGAAGGGGGCCCGGCGCCGCCCCGGACAGCGTGGGCGGCTGGGGTCTTTGCACCCACGCGGCCGGGACCTGGGGCGCCTTCCCCGAAGGTGCTGGGCCTTGGAGGCAGCAAGGAGACGCCAGGTGCAGCTCATCCTTCCCGGAGAGAACAGGTCCGCCCCGCGGGGACCCGAAGCCCGCGCGCGCCCGGCACCTACCAGGGGGGCCAAGAGAGGCTCTGTAACTTCCGACGACCCTGCGCTTTCACCAGGGAGAGAAGGGCACAGAGAAGCTGAGCCACCCCTCCGGTGTACCCGGCTGGGGACGGTGGTGGGACCTCGAGGCCGGGAGAGGCGGGGCGGAAGGGGAGTTGGCAAATCGGTGTCCGCGCACCGAGAGGCGGAGGGGAAGGACCCGGCTGGCCGGCGGGCTTCCTTCCTGCCGGGAGGGTCGGGTGCCTGGCTGGGCCCGAGTGAGACCCGGGAGCGTGGATTCCCCACCGCCCCACAGCCTGGCTCGATCCTGGCCTTGATCTCCCCGGGGCAGTCCAACCCGACTGGGGGGAGCCTCCCCGGCCCCTAGGTGCACACAGCCCCTCTCTCAGGGTTGGCCCCAGGAACACCCCGAGATCCCGCACTGCTGGAGTCTAGGAGCAGATTTCCCGCTTTCTTAGCTTCGCTCCCGCCGGCAGTGGCTCTGGAAGCTCAGCCCAGACGCCGCCGCCTCCCGGCAGCCCTCCCGACTCCAAAGCCTGTGAGTCTGGTGGGGGCTGTAAGCGCTGTTCCTGCCAAGGCTGAGCACTCGGAGTCTTGGAGCTTCTGCGGTCCCTTTAAACTGGTGGTTTGCGCAGTCGCAGAGTTCCCAAGACAACGACGACGGATGGGGGGACCCGGGCGGGGTCGGGTCGGAGCGCCTGCGCGGTACGCGCCCGACGCAGCACGTCTTCTCAAGTCGCCCGCGCTGCTGTCGCGGGGTCCCAGAACTGCGGTGAGGGCGGGGTGGGGCGTTCGCGGGCCTGGGGGGCGGGCCGCGGGCTCGGGGTGCAGAGGTAGTGGGGTACGGGAACTCAG
>PJEM01019089.1:0-16918 GCA_004023845.1 Helogale parvula
CCCGGACTCTCGCCATACCCCCGCTCTCCCTCGGCGGAAGGCCCGCAGCCTCGCAGGCTCAGGGACTGTCCAGGTGGAGGCCAGGCGAGCAGGAAGGGCTCAGGCACGAGGTCGGTCTGCACCCGGGCCACCGCCACTGGGAGCAGGGACTCCCGGGGAAGCGGCTGTGCCCCGCACAGCACCCGTCACCGCAAGCCTTAGCGCCTTCTGATGAACAGAAAACCCCGTGGTGACCTACTTTTAACGGTAAATGCACTTAAAGGAAGGTGGAGTGACTGGTGCCCGCCACCCTGTGCAGGGCCAGGAGTGACAGGGGCCAGCACACACTCGCCGTGTCCGCCTGCAGGCTGTGAACAGCACCTGACCTGGACAAAGGTCTGTGCGGCCAGAACCACTTACAGGTCCTGAGATGAGGCCACCAGACACTGAAGGTGGCGCTGAAGCCAACAGCAGAGCACTGAGCAGAAGACGACACAGGAGACCGCAGCAACACAACCACAGCAGGGACGCCGGTGGCACCGGAAGCTGGACGGAGGCCACAGGGCCTGCTGCGCAAGGGTCCCCGGAGGAGGCAGACTACCGCGTGGGGACCCCTGAACCTACCTCTCAGCCCCTGCCCGCCCTCCACCCACTCCTCACCTGCAGTGCCCCGCCCAGACTAAAGAAAGGAATGTGTACTGAGGTGACAGAATTCACGAGCCTGAGGGACGAGACACACCCAAGGGAAAGGCGACAGACTAGCTCCCGAGAGCAGGCAGGGACAGGGGGCTGGCAGCCCATGCCCCAGCGGCCGCCCCACAAGCTGGTGCCAAATCACCAATGCTGGCAAGAGGGCAGAGGCCCCCCAGGATGCCCAGACATCTCAAAACTACACCCTCAGGGGACAAGCCGTGGGGGCACACAGCACAAACACATATGAAAAAGGCAAACAACCATTTCAGAAAAAAAATAATGATGTCCAAGGTACAGAGTTTAGAAAGGACAGAGCTGAAACACTGGATGACGTCCTGGGAAGTGGGACAGGCTGACCAGCGCCGACCGGGGGCGTGCGGCGCTCAGCGCTGTGTGACCTGAGGCCCTTCTAAGTCACACACGCCCCGCGGACAGACGGAGCAGGAAAAATAACGGCACGAGACACTGCCAAGGTGCCCGTGCCGGGCGGCCCCCAGGGGACAGCCGGACGACCAGGGGCTCAGACACCTGCAGACACCGCAAGAAAAGGAAACTACAGACTGACGTCTCTCGTGCAAAAAGGCACCACAAAATATCAACAAGTTGAATCCAAAAACACAAGAAGAGTTATATCCCACGACCAAGCAGGATTTACCCCAGGTATGCAGGGCTGGTTCAACATCCAAAAATCAATTAATATAATCGTCACATCAACAGGCTGAAGAAGAAAAATCACATGACCCTATCAACATAGAAAAAGCATTACACAGGGGCGCCTGGGTGGCTCAGTCAGTTGGACATTCGGCTTCAGCTCCGGTCATGATCTGACAGTTTGTGGGTTCGAGCCCCGCGTCGGGCTCTGTGCGGACAGCTAGCTCAGAGCCTGGAGCCTGTCTTCAGATTCTTTGTCTCCCTCTCTCTCTGACCCTCCCCTGTTCATGCTGTCTCTCTCTCTCTCAAAAATAAATGATAAACCATTCTTAAAATTTTTTATAAAGAAAAGAAAAAGCATTACACAAAATCCAACACCCATTCCTGATCCAAACTTTCAGCAAACTAGCAACAGAGAAGAACTTCCTCAACTTAACAAAGAACAAAAAACCGACAGCTTGTGTCATGCTTAGCAGTGAGGAACTTGACACTTTGCCTCAAAGATCAGAACAAGAAAAAGGTGATTTCAATGCTACTGGAAATTCCAGCCAACGAAGTAAGATAAGAAAAGGAAATTAAAGAGGCGCCTGGGTGGCTCAGTCAGTTAAGCATCGACTCTTGATTCCAGCTCAAGCCACGATCTCTCGGTTTGTGAGTTTGAGTCCTTCTGTGCCGGCAGCACAGAGCCCACTTCCATCCTCTGTTCCCCCCTCTCTGCCCTTCTCCCATTCGTGCACACGTTCTCGCTCTAAAATAAGTAAACGTTAAAAAATAAATAAATAAACACAAAAGAAAGGGAAGTTAAAGATACACAGATTGGGAAGGAGGAAATAAACACTCAGTTCACAGACGGCACAGTTGCCTGCGCAGAAAACCTGGAAGAGCTGACGTCGACCTGGAACCGCCAAGCAATCACGTCAAGATCGCAGGACGGAAGATTCGCACGGAACGGCCAGTCACCTCCCTGCACACCAGCAAGGAACACAGGGAATCGGGATTCAAGACGACAGGAAAAATACAAGCAGAAAGCAGGTGTGACTGCAGTCTGGACGCGGGGCACCGGGGTCCAGGCCTAGAAACACGAACGCTGGTGCCGACAGGAGCGCCCACCGTTCATCTGGAGACACAAGAGCAGCGAACACCGGTGGCTGGGAGGACACAGCTGCTGCCGGCACGACGCGGGGGCCGCCGGTACGACGTGGGGGCTGCCGGCACGCGCGCCTGCACGGCCGGCAGACACGTGACAAACCAGGACCGTGTCACAGGCACAAAGATGCCGCGGAGAAACTCCCACGCACGCACATCCACCAAGAGAGGACGCTACAGGACAAGGGTGGGGATGGTGGCCCCCCGCATGGAGCGCATGCCCCGCAGGGACCCCCAGGTGGGATGGGGTGGCAGAGCGGAGGGCAGTCACCAGCGTCCTCCAGCCGCGCTCTGGAACTGGGCCAACACCCCAGTGCACAGAGTCTCTGTCCCTGAGGTTTCAAAGGCATGGCTGTGGAAGGCTAAGGGCGGGCAGAGTTCGATGCCCACCCGCCTCACCCCACGGGCCCTCCTCCCGGCCCGGGCCCGCCGCCTCCCCAGCTCGGCCCAGGGCCCCCCGTCGGGCGCGCAGCAGGGCCTGGGTGCTCACTCTCCTCGTCGACCTTCAGCTCCTCGCCATTCTTCATCTTCTCCTCAACCTCCTTCTCGCTGTGGCCTTTGCTCACCAGAAACTTCACCTTATACTCATCCCACGACACTCGGCCTAGAAGAAACGACCAACTGCTAGGGCGTCTGACAGTGGACAGTTTTACAGAGACGTGTGCAGGGGCGCCTGGCTGGGGCCGTCAGTTACGCATCCGACCCCTGGTTTCAGCTCTGGTCACAATCTCATGGTTCGTGAGTTCAAGCCCCGCTGAGCTGCCAGCACAGAGCCTCCTGGGGATTCTCGCTCTGCGCCCCTCCCCCATTCGCGCTCTCTCAAAATAAATATGTAAACTTACAAGAAATAATAAAAGACAAATACATGAAAAGAGGTATGTAATTGTTTTCAGACATCAGGCAACTACAGGAGCAGAATCAGCAGAGCGGCCAGAACCCAGCCGGAAGCCCCGGCCCGGCCCCTGCACCCCACCCTTGTCCATGAAGGACACGCAAGCCGGAAGGGCTGTCCCGTGGGCAGTGTTGGCGGGCACCCCCTTCCTCTGCCCTCTGCGCATCCCCCCTCCGGCAGCCGGAGCCCCGTCGGCCATACCGTCGCCATCGGGGTCCACGGTGCGGAAGTGCACCTTGCTCTCCTCGATGGCCTCCCGGAAGTGCTCGGCCGTCTTCTCCATGATCCAGTGCTGCATCTCCTTGGCGCTGATCCTCCGGTCGGTGTTCACATCCACCCTGTGGGCAGAGGACCAACGGACACAAGGATGGCCGGCTGGGCTCCACCGCCATGACCAGGGACACAGTCCACCCAAGGCGATGCCAGAGGCATCAGGGGACTTTGGGGGCAGCAGGGAAGGGTGGCGTTTGCTCTGCAGCTGCGACCCAGCACCACTTCCCCAACCATCCAGGGGCTGCGGGGGGCGGACGGACTCGGCCCCTGCTCTCCGCAGGCCGCACGGTCAACCCAGATGCTCGGGTCCGGACCAGAGCGGTGAAGCCAGAGCAAGGTCATGGTTCATAGGCAGGTGCAGATGCCTAGAGGGAGAAGCAGATGCAGATGCAAGTGCTTGCACACGTGTGTGCATGGGTCAAGCAATGCTCATGTGGACACATACCAGGATGTCTGTCCACGCATTAACATGCCTACGAACACACACTTGGTATGCATGCACACGTCAGCGACGGGACCTCAGGCAGGGACCCGGCGGCAAGGCGGACGCCTGCTCGGCCCGGCTCCCCCACACCGGCCTCCAGCGAAGGACGCCGGGGCTCCCGGGGGACACGGCCGATTCCACGGCCGAGTCCTGCACAACGACGCGAGCCTGGACCCGCCGGCGGTGCCCCCAAAACACACACGCGCGAGAGCCCCCACCGGCCAGGGCCGGGACCGCGTGGACAGCGCACCAGCGCAGTGCGGACAGCACCGGGTACACGACAAACACCCGGAGCCCCCGCTGCCGGAAAGGGCGACCAACAGATGGGAGCACATGGGGGAGACAGACACACGTCCTCCCCCCAGGATTTCAAATACCACCGTGGCCCTGCCCCCGCGCCCCCCACGCCCCTGCAGGGAGACCCTCCGTGAGGGGCTGCCGCTCAGGAAGACAGAGGGACACCCGGCGGGCACCACCCGCCCCAGGTGACCCGGCCAACATGACCCCGATGGGATGTGACAAGAGGGCCACCTCACCTCTGGGGCAGCCTTTCCCAAAGCCACGACCCCGCTCTGACCGTGAGGAAACATAAGGGACGAACCCGACGTGAGGGACATTCGACACAACACCTGTGCGGTCCTCCCCAGAACTGCCGAGGTCACGACAGAACTGCCGAGGTCACGATAAAGCAAGAGAGTCCGAGACACAGCACTCCCCAGAGGGGACAAAGGAGCTGTGACACTCAGCGCAGTGTGGGGCCCGGACAGGGACGTAGGGGACCTGCGTGGCATCTGCATCTGGGGCGTAGGCAACAGGAACGCAGCACTGCCGTTTCTTAGTTCTGACAGATGCAGCACGGTTACCAAAATGTCCGAATTGGGGGAAAGTGACCACCTTCAACACCTGTCTGTAAATCTCATGTTATTCCAAAATAAACAGCTTATTTCAGAAATGTTGTGGCAACCAGATCCTGAGGCCACACATGACCCGCGAGGGGGGCCAGGAAGTCCATGTGGAAGCCACGGCCACCAGAGGCAGTGAGTGAGTTTCGAGGCCCCCTGCCTGTGACCCCACAAACTGGGGGTCGCCACTCGTGGACAGACACGGCCACGCCTCAGAGACCGGCGAGCAGCCGGCACATGAGCTGACGGAGCACAGCTGCCCGTCCAGCTCTCCGCACTTCCAGCTGCCGTGCCCTTGGCGTCGGGACCCCTGATGCGCACCGCCCTCCACGCCGCAAGGCCCCGCGTGGCTCTGTGCACACAGGTGCCCAGGAAGAGGAGGCCCAGGTGTGGCCCAGAAGGCCCCACCCCCCCACAGACACGCGCACACCCGGTCCCCGGAGCCCCGCCAGGTGTGCGACCCCGCATGGCCCAGCCTCGCCGCAGCACAGTCTCCCTTGCTACGGCTCCGTCACAATGCCCAGCCACGTCCCGACCAGGCAAAGAGCTGACCCTCAACATTCAAAATGTACGCACGGCAGGAAAGTGTCCCTCCTCCTGCCGCGCGCCTTGCCCCGGAGTCTCATACCTGCCCTTGGCACTGAGTCTCTGGGCGGCATCCACCCTCTCTGGATTCTGCCCCACTGCCATCCCCTGTCCGGTAGGCCCTGCCTGGCCCCTCTGGCGGCCGCTCCATTAGACCCCCCCAGGCCCCAACACGCAGAAATGCCAAGGGCTCTGAGGCACAGAAGCAGGGCCAGGAGAACCCGCTGTTGGTCTGACTGCTGAATTTGAATCTGTTTGGACGGAAGATCTTCTAACAGGTAAGATATTCCCAGGTTCAAAGTTCCAGGGGTACCTCAGGGCCCAGGGTGGAGCCATCCTCTCTCCTGATGATGGCCAGGGCAGGCCTGGGTGGATCCCTTTGCCCAGGCGTTTTTAGCCCAAAGATCTACTGTGGGCATACACCTCACCCCGGTCCACCAAGTGGTGCAGACCACCCTCCCCAGGCTGCGGGAAGGTGGTTCTCGGTGTGGGGAGGGGGTGCTCCCAACAGAGTCCTGGGAAGAGCCCAGCGCCCTCCACGTGAGCTGGCAGTGCCCACCTCTGTCCTCGGTCTCGACCAGTCCAAATGCCCCCAGCTCCTGCCCCCCGTGGGTAGCCCACCTGCTACCCCCCTGCCCCTCCCCGCACCCGGTGCACAGAGCGCCTCTCACTGGGGGGCCTCCAGGGTCCACCTCTCTCACCAACGCCCATCCAGAAAACCCCATCAGGGTGCCACGGAGACGAAAGAACAGGCACCCCAACTCTGCCGCCTCCCTCTGACCAACAAGAAGGCGCCACCTGCCAACCGGTGGCTCAGTTCCCAGCTTTCCTCTGCCCACCGGAAGCAGCAACGTTCACTCCAAAGACAGTAGTGAAGTCTGTACACTGGACGAGGCTGTGGTGCAGCGCACGGCTGATAGTCACCGGTCCCTCCGGGGCGGCATCCGAGGCGCCCCACAGGAAAGCAATGTGCGCTCTCGCCACAGCCTCCTGGTGGCTTCCTTCCCCTCACCTCTGAACCCCACAGGCCCTGGTCTGGCCACGGTCCTCTCTCTGGATCTCTTACCCCACGCCCGGACTTGGCCTTCTAAGCCGAGGACACATGCAGGCCTGTGTCAGCCCTGCTCGGTGACCGGGGTACCTGATGCCTCCGCTTGGCCGGCAAGGGCTTCACACCCACCCCGTCCTTCCTCACCTCCACCTGCGGCTGCTGGGTCCCCTCCCGCCCGTCCACGGGCAAAGCCCGCCCGCCGCTCAGCACACCGCCTCCCTCTGCCCCGCCGCCCGCCCCCCTCATCCCACTGTGTCCTACGAGCAGACAGCAAGGACCCGGCAGGTCCTGGGCCTGCATTCCCACCATGCCCGGGAAGCAGGGCTCTCAATGTCCCCTCTCACAGGTGAGGAAGCGGAGGCTGGCAGGCTCAGGAAACAGTGCCCAGTCTGACTGCCCAGGGCCTCCTCCTGAGCTCATGCCCTGGCCATGAGGCCCCTCACCTCCCTCGGAGGTTCCAAAGCCCCCCCGCCCCCAAGCCATGTGACCTCTGTGTGTGCTCGCAGCCAGCGCACGTGGCCTGTGCGTGTGTCCACAGCCCGTATGACACCTGTGTGCACTCAGAGTGACTCCCCCAAGAAAGTCAGCCCCATGACCAAGCTCCTCTCTGTCTCCTTCCTGGAACCGAGAGCCATGCATCCTGGGTGCTGGCACAGGACTGTGGAACTCAACAGGCCCGTGCTGGGCAGGAAGTGTCCTAAGGCGTTGGGGCCTGCCACCTGGGGACCCCACCCAGCCCCAGTACGTGGCCTGCATGGGCTTCGGCGCAGTACGTGCCAGGTAATAGCGGATTAACTGCCCCCAGGGCGCCTACTTGGAGAAGATGACCATCAGCTTCCTCCTGCTCCTCCGCGGCTCCGCATCCTCCTCGAAGCCATCCGTGTCCTTCCCCAGGAAGACCTCCTGGTGGAAGTCTTTGTTGAGGTGCCCGTCCATCTCCAACTTCACCCCATTCAGGTGGTCTGGGGGCAGGATCTCACGCTCCTCCCTGTTGCCTGCTCTCTCCCGAGCAGATGAGTGGTTGGCAGGCCGGGCAGACACATCCATCAGAAGGATGACCCCCAACACCCAGAGGCAGTGAGAGGCCAGGCCGCAGAGGGAAGGCTGCCTGGACGCCATGGCCGCCCGGGTCCGGACTTCGGGATGTCCCGCAAGTGTGGCCAGGAGCTGAGGAGAGAGGGGCAGGGCAGGTAAGGTAGCGAGGCCTGAGGTCACAGCCTTCCCACCACCCCAGGCGCTGCAGAAGGGTAACAGCCCGTGGCTGCCAGACCCCACACTAACAACCTACAGAGAGCACACAGGCATCGTTCAGGGGAGCCTCACTTACCACGTGAAAATACAAGTTCTGAGTTTACAGCTCTGTCCTATCCGTCCTCTGCTGGGTTTCCAGCTCTTACCTCTCTTGCTCAGATAAAGTGGCCCCATCTCAAGGGCTGCCCAGCACCACTACACCTGCCCCTTTTCAATGACTACAGTGGGCAGAACAGTCTCTCTCCACCCCTCCTGCCATTGAGACTGACCCCAGAGATGTGGTAATTCACTCTCCAAATCCCAGCTCAGCCTTTGTGAGTTCTGTGAACTTGGCTAAGTTACCTGACCTCCCCAGCCTCAGTTTCCCCCATGTAACGGGAGCTCCCCCCTCCCCAGGCTTTGTGAGGACTGAGCCTGGTGCCAGTGCAAACACCCAAACCCACCTAGCAGGGCGCCAGCCCCTTCCCACCTTCCCACTTCAGTGACCTCTGCAGACGTGCACACATGTATGTGCATGCACAAGGCAATACGTGTAAACGTGTGCACGCACGCACGTGTACAGACACACACGTTTGTGCACATACACCTACATATATGTGCGTGTGAGCACACACACATCCCTGCTCGTGTTCACACAGGACCACCAAGACTGGAGCACCAGGAAGTCTGTCATCCTAGGTATGCCTGGGCCAGGTGACAATGAACCAAGGCCACATTCCTGTCCACGTCACCACGTTAAGGATCCCAGGGCCACAAGCAATCGTGCCTAGCACTCCACCATCCCAGCTGTCTCCCACATCTGCTCCTTCGCCTGTGCCCACCTGCCTTCCCTCACCCTGCAGGTGCCGCCAGATTCCCTCTGGCTGGCGCCGGGACAGGGCCCAGCTGTCTGGCCACCGCACCCCACTCCCATGGACAGTCCCATACCACACTTCCAAACAGGGCTCCCGCTTCTTCTTGCCCCTGACGTAGCCTGGTCCTCGAAGGTTCAGCTGAGACCCTCACCTCCTCTGGCAGTCCTTCCAGGGAGGAGCAGCAGAGGGAAGCCCACCGGTCCCCAGGGTGGCAGGCCCTGGACACACACGCTGCAGGCCAGCAGCGCCGCCGCCACACCGCAGCCTGAGGGGAATGCTTCCTCCTGAGCCTACCCGCCCCTGACTAGCGTCATTCTCCTGACAAGTGACGCCTTTGTGCATCAACCTTCTGAACCTGTGCACTACGTGGGCCCTTCACCAAGCCCCCACTCTCTCTTCTCATCTGTCTCACCCCTCTGAGGGAGCCGGGGAGGGGCGGCGTAGACAGGGCAGTGTGCACCCTCCGCCCCTCCGCCCACTGCCTGCAACCTCCCCACCAGCAGGAGCTCCCGCCAGCTGTCCATGGTGTTCTCGGTGCTCTAACTGCCCCTCGATCGCATCTACGGGGAGCGCCACACCCTCCCCCACGTCACCCAGCGGCTGTCACACCATCTACACCCCACAGGCACTCCACAGAAGTGAGTGAAAACATACAGGTGTTTCTGCCACACTGTAACGTGCATGCTCCTGAACGCACCAGTACTCTGCAGAAGCGCACAATAAAAACCCAGGGCCCATGGGGACAGAAAAGGGCACGTGACTCAAAATCAACACGACTGTATGTAAACAGACTACGAGGAAGTGGTGCCTGGCAAGGAACCCACAGCCCCGGCAAGCCGGCCACAGAGCATTAAGTGGAGATGCTGAACAGGTGCCAAGAAGATGCAGTGGGGCCGCGAGCCTGGGGCGAAATGCAGCCTGCCATAAGCCAAGGCCTGTCCAAGCCTGCAGCCACCAAGACAGGGGCCCCCGACACAGGTGCTGCTCATGCTGGGTTTCCTTTCCCGCTGGAGGGTGACTCTGGTGCTGCATCCCAGCTCTCCTGCTAGGAAAAGTGTTGCACAAACCCAGAGGACTTTCCCCTGAACTTACTCTAACCCTCACAGACTGTGGCCATAAAAACACATACTGCGCCCAAACAGACCGTACTTTGCTACTTGAAAGAGCAAAGTCAATTCCCCACTTATCTTCGTGGGTAGTACACTGTGTTCCGTACAAAAGGCAACCCCAAGATAACTGAACGGATGTCGGGAGGTCAAGTGAGACTTCCTCCTGTCCACTTACAACAGTCACCTATCCGGGCTAGCACGGAAGGAGCAGCCTGGCTGAATACCTCAGTCCACTGTTCAATTCCTCGTCCTCCGCCTGCCCCACCAGAATGGGATTTCAAAGGGCAGGGGCTTTGCCCCTTGACTAGGGAACCCCCCCTCCTCTAGAAACGACCTCAATGGAGGGTGGCAACGCCATCCCAGGGTGCCCAGCTTAAGTGGAGACGACACTTCTTGGCCATTCTGGGGTGTCCGTTCTGGCGAAACTAGACCTCTTGCCGATCAAAATGCAAACCTTATTCTAACAGCTGTTTTCCGGTTTCAGGAGTCTCACTAAGAGTGTTCCTAACAACTGTCACTGGCTGGACCGGAAATCAAGGGCTTTACAACCATCATTTCAAATCTTCACCAAGTCCTACCAATTAGGGCACCTTCCACAGAAGAGGGGAGGTAGGTCACCTCGCTGGTAAATACCGGGGTCCACCCCACTCCTCTGCCGACCTGTCTCCCTCAGCCTCAGTTTCCCGGCGGCATCGTCGGTGTGGACAGAAAGGACAGAAGCCGAGGGGCCAGCGGCCCGAGGACGCGTCTGCGGACCTCCCGACGCCCCGCCCCGGGGCCCTCACTCACCGGCCTCCCTCCCCTCGCCCAGGATCCGCCGAGCGGGGCCCGAGCGCCCGTGACGCCTCCAACGGGACGCGCCTAGGCCGCAGCCATCTTTCTTCCGGGAAGGGGCGGACCAGCAACGGCGCGCACGAACGCGACCCCACCTGGACGACGCTAGTGCCGCCATCATTCTCCTGGGCGGAAGTGGCCGCGCGGCCTTCCCGGGGCAACCAATTAGACGGGCGCGTGTGCCCACGTGACCGGCGGCCACGTGACGGGCATCCCCAAGCCCTCCGCCTCCGCCGCGGTGGACGCGGCCCGCGCGCCGGCTTCGGGGCCTCGGGCGCCTCCCGCGCGCGCGCGCGCCATGAAGCTGTTGCGGCGCGCGTGGCGGCACCGGACGGCGCTGGGCCTCGGCGGCCTGGCGCTCTGCGGCGCCGGGCTGCTCTACCTGGCCCGCTGCGCCGCCGACGGCCCCCGCCCGCCGCCCGGCCGCAGCTCCCCGCCCGCCGGGCCCGCGCGCGCCGCCGCCTTCCTGGCCGTGCTGGTGGCCAGCGCGCCGCGGGCGGCCGAGCGGCGCAGCGTCGTCCGCGGCACGTGGCTGGCGGCGGCGCGGCGCGGCGGCCCGGGCGACGTGTGGGCGCGCTTCGCGGTGGGCACGGGCGGCCTGGGCGCCGAGGAGCGGCGCGCCCTGGAGCGCGAGCAGGCGCGGCACGGCGACCTGCTGCTGCTGCCCGCGCTGCGCGACGCGTACGAGAACCTCACGGCCAAGGTGCTGGCCATGCTGTCCTGGCTGGACGAGCACGTGGCCTTCGAGTTCGTGCTCAAGGCGGACGACGACTCGTTCGCGCGGCTGGACGCGCTGCTGGCCGAGCTGCGCGCGCGCGAACCCGCGCGTCGCCGCCGCCTCTACTGGGGCTTCTTTTCGGGCCGCGGCCGCGTCAAGCCCGGGGGCCGCTGGCGCGAGGCCGCCTGGCAGCTCTGTGACTACTACCTGCCCTACGCGCTGGGCGGCGGCTACGTGCTCTCGGCCGACCTGGTGCACTACCTGCGCCTCAGCCGCGAGTACCTGCGCGCGTGGCACAGCGAGGACGTGTCCCTGGGCGCCTGGCTGGCGCCGGTGGACGTCCAGCGCGAGCACGACCCGCGCTTCGACACCGAGTACAAGTCCCGCGGCTGCAGCAACCAGTACCTGGTGACGCACAAGCAGAGCCTGGAGGACATGCTGGAGAAGCACCAGACGCTGACGCGGGAGGGCCACCTGTGCCGGCAGGAAGTGCAGCTGCGCCTGTCCTACGTCTACGACTGGTCCGCGCCCCCCTCGCAGTGCTGTCAGAGGAAGGAGGGCATTCCCTGAGCCGGGGCCGCGAGGGAGGCCGGGACAGGTGCCTCGAGGCCGCCACCGCCGCGACGGTCGCTCAGGGCCCCGTGGGGCAGCCGCCGAGGTGGCCTTGCGCCGGCAAGGCCCACGGCTTCCGGCTGGTGGTCCAGGAGCCCGGCCCTCACGGGGACCTGGTTTCTGCGGCGGCCAGTGGGGTTTGCGGGGCAGACGCCCAGCGGCGGCGGACAGCTTGTAGGTCCTCGCTCCGGGGTGCCCCCAGGGCTGTGCACCCCAGCGGCCACCCTGGCGCCTCGCTCGGGAGCGACACCTTGTGCCCAGGCATAAGCACCTCGTCCCTGGATGGTGGCCGGCATGTGCAGATGCCCAGCTTCCGGTGTGCTCTCAGGGCCCTGCAGTCGCACTGGCCTCTCCCGAGGTAGGGGCAGGCGGCGCGAGGCCGAAGCTGACAGCAGAGAAAGAATCTGGACTCGCTCAGGGGTGGGGACTGTGTCCTGTCCCGCATCCTGTGGCGACAGCCGGCGTCGGAGCTCGCTGGGCCAAGAGCCGTGGCTGCAGGGAACTGAGCCTCAGGCCCTTGCGTGTTGCGACTTCACTGTGTTGCACACTGCCCCGTGGCTTTTGCTCAGTACCGCTCTAGATGTACAGCGTTAGCTCACCTTCTTTCGTGTCCGTGCTGGTGCTGTTTGTCACGTGAAGTCCGAGATTTAACTTGGTGTTACTGTTACTCTGCTTCAGCGGTATCTTGGTCGGTGTTGCTCCAGAGTGAATTTGTGATAAATGTAATTCCGCGCTACCCTGTGACTTATAAATATTGTAAATTTGTGTAGATACGAGTTTAAGTTGGGAGCTTGTGGGTCTCAGTATTTTTTAAATTATTTAAGGGAAGACTTTTCTATCAGAACCTGGAATTTGTGGATTAATCTGTTTTTACAGCGTGAGTTGTAGCCCCGTTGCTGCATGTGTTTAAATGTGGAAGAATTCTAAAACTGTCCATTTCTCTTTCCAGTTTACACTGGAAAGTCAGCCCCATTGTCTGTTTCTGAAAAGACTCCTTTTAAGGCTTCCTCACGGCCGTGCAGGGCAAGCGCTTCTCACACGCACATCTGTTATTTTAGACTCTGGGCGCAACCAAGTTCCAGGAATCTGAACCCTTGGAAGCACTGGTGAGGTTTCCCACATTCTGTCCTAAGAAAACAGCCAGGCTTTGCATGTCCTTTCGAAGACAGAAGGCATTTACGTGCACCCCTCCTGCGACTGATCACCCTCTCGTACGTTAACACATCCTTGGAAGATTTGGTTTTCCTTTTCCCCCCATTAAATGTGAAAAGTGAGCGCTGCAGCCGCCACGGAAGTAAAATAAATGGAGAGGTTCCGGGTAGCCACGAGCCCTCAGTGCAGCGCGTGTGATTCTGGAGTCTGACGTGGGTTTGCGGCCTCGGGAGCCTGGCGGTGCCGCCACAGGGTCTGCAGTCCGCTTCGGGGCAGTGCAGACTAGCCCTTTCCTTGCCATCCTGTGTGTCCTCAGGCCACGGACCTCAAGAGCAGGTGTCTTAGCTCGGGCCGTGGTAACAGAACACTGCAGACAATGCAGCTTCGACAGCAGACGCGCGTCCTGGTCCTGGAGGCTGTGACGCCAGACGCGCACGCCACCCGGGCTGGGTTGTGAGGGCCTCTTCCTGGCGTGCAGGTGGCTGCCTTCTCACTGCGGCCTTGTGGCGAGAGACAGCCAAAGCAAGTGTCTCTTTTTACAAGGACACTGATCCCATCAGAGGGCCCACCCGCATGACCTCAGCTAACACTGCCTCCAGGTTCTATCACGTTGGGGGTCAAGGCTTCAGTCTGAGTTTTGGGGGACACAGACCATAGCAGCAGGTTTGGGTTGTTTTTTGCTGAAAGGTACAAGGATACCCAAAATTTGGAGTCTGGGGCCAGAAGGAAGCAGGGCATGGTCTTGTGGTTGCTGTTCTGCTTTTAGAAGGTGGATGCTGGGCCAGAGAGGTCCCGAGATCTGACAGATTCTGATTACAAGGTGAATGTGAGCTTTCTGATTGGCCAGCTCGAGCCAGGACTGATGGCCCCCTGTGAATACCTGGTTGACAGGACAAGGATTCATGAGAGGGTCCGGGTTTGGGGACAGCAGGTGAGCAGAAAGGGACCCTGCTGACCATTTTCACCTAGACGTGTTGTGTGAACCTCGGAATCGGCGAAGGAGTTGGCGCGTGCCTGTGTCCGTTTTTCAGACGAGGGCTGGGCCTCCAGACCCCTGCCGGGCATTGCAGTCCCACTGCAGTTTCCGGTTTCTCCCAAGTGCGTTCCATGGGAAGCGTGGCAGCCACGTCCAAGGCCTCCTCGTAAAAAAAAAAAAAAAAAACTAAAAATCCAGACATGTCTCTTGCAGGGAGGGGACCTACAAGATTTCGCATTTGGTTGAATCACACAAAAGTGCCAGTAGGCAACCAGTTTTGACAAAAATGGAGACTTCCTATTGTTCAACTGAAGCCATTAAATTTCAAGACAGAACAGACCCTCTTCTGGGCTGACTGTGCACATCATTACTGCAGTTGTGACCTCAAGATTCAGACCACACGTTGGAGTTGACCCTCGGCCATCACCTTCCCTGCGGTCCTGGGGCCCGCAGACAGAGCCTGCCCAGGCTGGCAGGCTCTCCGGGTCAGGGTGGTCCTCCCCAGACTGTGCCTCCCACCCACTGAGGCACACACCGTGGGCTCCACACCACCTGGACGAGTGTGCACTATACACCAGTGGCTGAGCCCAGCACCCGCCCAGGGCCTGGGAGATAGTAGGCTCTTGGGAGATGGGGAGTCAGGCCACCAAACTGATTTTTACTACGGATTTGGGACCCAGGACAGCCAACTCTTCTTCCAGACAAGCCAGTCTCTCTTTACATGCCTGTCAGAGCCCACGCTTGCAGAGCGTGAGGGCCAGAGGGGCACCGGGGCACCCAGCACCACCTCAAGTGATGCACCTCCCCTCACGGAGGGCCCTGGTCCTGCCCCTCCCCTGCCAGGGCCAGTGTGGAGAGCAGGTGTCAGGAGAGAGGACCTGAGCCGTCAGGAACAGGATTACGGGCCAGCGCCAGCATGCAGCACTTCTGCAGGCTGGCGTGCAGCCCTGGCGGATGGAGGAAGAGACGGGGGCATAGAGACAGCGCTTCGGCCAAGGCCCCAGGGCTCCAGTGTTGAAACTCCAGAAACACTGGCAGTGACAGGATGACTCTCCAAAGAATTACGTCAAGCAAGAAAAGACAATCCCCAAAAGTGGGCCTGCTGGCTGCTCCCATTTCAGTGACATTCTTGGATGGTCACAATTATAGACAGTGTTGCCAGGGGTCAAGGAGGGGACTTGGAAAGGAGGGGAGGTGGGTTCTCCGGGGGATGGAACTGTCCCACATCTGGCCTGAGTGCCAGTGACCTGCTTGTGATATTGTCCAGTAGTTTTGCAAGGCTACCATTTGGGGACACGGGGTGAGGTGAACATGGCCCTTCTCTGTGTTATTTGTCACAACCACATTGAATTTACAGTCATCTTTAAATTTTAATTTAAAAACAGATATAACATCATGAATCCCAATACAAAAAAGAGAAGTGTGGGACCCAAGAGAGGCTGGAGGAGGTAGTGCTCCCTAGGATGGCCGGCCATCATGAAGGGGGCACACAGCCCTGCTGGGAGGGGAGCTGGGAGCTGTGTGGTGACCGGGAGCACCCACAGCTGGACCCTTGGGGTTGGTGCTGTACTCCATCATCTGCCCCATTCCCCCTGGCTCTGAACCAAGAACGCCCTGCCCATCCAGATCCCCCAGAAGCCTGGGTCCACCTGGTGGCAGGAGCTGGGAAGGCTCAGGAACATGGTAAGGTCTGAAGGAAACAGGCCACCATGGGGGAGGCTTTCCCAGGACACGCACCTGTCGGAGGAGGACTCCAAGCAGCAAAGGGACCACAGGCTCCTGGGTGAGCCCCAGACCAGCACAGCTCCTGATGCCCACCGGCCCCCATGCCTCCTAGCTGTCTGCAATCACTCTCTGGGCATCACAGACCCCACACCTCTGGCTGGGTAGGCCTCCCACGGCTCAACACAGACCCTGCCTCGCAGAAGCCAGCTTCCCGGTGTCCAGCGTCTGGGCTGGGAGTAAGGGACTGGCTGGGTCATGGCCAGAGTCTGCAGGGTCTGACGGGGATAGCCAGTGCCCCCCCCCAGACCCCCCTGACCCAGGCGCCTGGTCCCCATTATGTGACTTCCAGTCTGGGGCCCAGGGAGCACATGGCTCCTGGCCACAGACAGGCCTAACGCAGGCCAGGCATCCAGCCCCGACTGGGGCCTCCAGAGGAACCATGGAGAACTCCGTGTTCAAAGGCATCTGGGCAGCAAGTACCCCAGTGAAGACCGGATTATACCCGATTTGCTCTTTGCTGCTTGTACTCTGGACTCAAGGGTTTGGAGAAAGGCTCGGGCTGTTTTTCCTCCTGATACGTGTGCCCTGGGCTGAGCTTATGTCTCGCTCCTGCCCGGAGTCTAGGGAGCAGGTGGAAGGCCTCCTGTGTCTGTCCTTAAACCACAGCCTGGCCTCAGCAAACACTGGGCTCTCGAAGGGTCACAGTCCAAGCCCTGTGAGTCTCCTCGTCCCTGACACCCCATGACCCGCCACTCCAGAGTCTCCCTCAGGGGTCACCTTCCAGCACCCACCCAGAGGGACCTTCCCCACATCCTGCAGCTTGAGCTGAAATAATCCCATCACCTGGCCTCTGTGGGCACCCATGCCCCCATCTTCAGGGTCAGGGTGGGCTCACTGCCAGGCTGGGCTACCCCCCGGAGCTCCCTACCCTCTTCTCTCACACCCCCACCCCCACTTACCCCACACTCTCCTCTGACCCAGCCCTTCATGAGCCCCATCTTCCCTGTGGATGGTGCCGTTGGCCCCCCATC
>PJEM01019090.1:0-16915 GCA_004023845.1 Helogale parvula
AATCCCAAGCAGGCTCCCTGACGTCAGCCCAGAGCCTAATGCAAGGCTCGAACTCATGGACTGTGAGATCATGACCCGAGCTGAAATCAAGAGTTGGATGCTCAGTGGACTGAGCCACCTGGGTACCCCTGCAGTAGCTTTTGTATCTAAGGTGACAGGGGAGGAAAAGAATGGGCACAAACCGGGCAGGAGGTTACCAGAGGCATGTAACATCTTGGATCAAATGAGTGGTTGGGTTTCATTTAGAATTAAGGCATGGGGGCGCCTGGGTGGCTCGGTTGGTGAAGCATCTGACTTCAGCTCAGGTCATGATCTCACAGTTTGTGGGTTCGAGTTCCACGTCGGGCTCTGTGCTGACAGCTCCGAGCCTAGAGCCTGCTTCCGATGCTGTGTCTCCCTCTCTCTCTGCCCCTCCCCTAGTTGCACTCTGTTTCTGTCTCTTAAAAAATTAAAAAAATAGAACTAAGGTGTGCATGCTGCTGGCAATAGGAGCAAAGTGATGACAGAACATTCATGCTTTCATTCCTGCAGTCATTCATTCCCTGGGCGGGCAGGTGCCGCCATCCACGCCAGGGGCCGAGCCTCAGAGGGGAGCACGCCGGTCACTGACTCCTACTCTGGGGAGCGAGGGAGAAAGTGAAGAAGCCCAGAGAAGAGGCAGGTGACGAAGGGCCAGGAGAGCAGGCGACACGGCCGGGCAGGGACTTCCGAGTGCCTCTCCCAGGACGAGGTCGTCCGTTCCCGAAAGGCCGTCACCTTGGGAAGAATGGGCAAGACGTTCTCTGAATACGACCCAACCCCCTCACGGGAGAAATGAACACAAACGCCACGTCTGTGTTTGCTCAGGCCCATCGTCGGGGTTTGGTGGTGGAATCTGCCACGCGGGCCCAGAAATCCGGGCATGCGCCTGCCAGCTCTCCCCATGTGTGTGATTCCTGACCGCAGGGCACGCTGTGCGGCCGGGGGGTGGTCCTCCGGGGACTTGTTATCATATCTGATCCGACCGGAGTCACCTGGGCTTGGAGGGCCCCCGCGAAGGGGCCGCGGGCACTCTAACGCACGGGCACAGTTGTCCCTGCCAGGCTGGAAGTGTTTATGGAGCGCCGAACTGATGCGCAGTGATGTGACCGGTGTGCAGGGACCACAGATCCTCAAGGGCTGCTTTGAAAGGCCTACCGTCCTGGCCGTGAATTAATTGCAAAGGACAAAGAAAAGCACAAAGCTGTCTTGCATTGAGTATCAAGTAAGGTCAATGAAAGCAAAGCACAGAAGCTCAGAGAAGGAGACCCGTGGACCGGCGTGACCTGGGATGCCGGCGGAAGGGGTCAGCTGATTCCCTGAGGCTTGTAGGGAAGGGTCCGGACTCGGTCTTGGGATTCTCTGCAATGTCTGGGCCCCTAGGAGGGTGCCCAGCCCCTCACCGACACTCACTGACTGTTGAGAGAACGAATGACTGACGGAATCAATGAAACATGGGCCTTGCCCTCCGACGTCCTGGCCCGACTCGCGTGGACTTCAGCTACGGGTAGGCTGAGCAGGTCAACGTGGGTCTGGCCGGGAGTCCACGCACTTCATACAGGAGCACCTGCTCCGTCTGTGGAGTCCAATTCCTGACACTCATAAGACGGCTACACAGAACCCAGCGTGCTGTGGGGCGAGATGGGCTGGCTTGTCTCCGGCCCCGCCTCCCCTGGCCGTGGGGGTCACCTGACCGCACCTCAGGGCCAGGCTGCACAGTGAGGACACTCACAGCTGCCCCACACAGGTGGTTTGGTCTGAGGAGCCAAGGGCAGCCATCGTCACAGTCTTGCGGTCAGCGTCGCACCCGGAGCGGTCGCCTGCGTCAGAATCCACCGGCCTTCTCGTTTGCCAAAAGGTAGCGGCCGGTGAGACTATTTTACAAACAACACCAACAAATAGCAACACCGACGCCAAGACAACACAAACGACAACAACAAAACACAAAAAACAATGCCGGGGAAAAGCCCCCAAACCTCTGCTAACATGTGGTCATTTATTTTCACGAAGAGTAATGAAGGCGTAGCGCAAAGGGGTGAAACTAAAAAACAGGCGAATGAGCAAACATCAGAGTTTAGCTGAAATAAAAGAAGAAAGAAGACAAACCGCCATGTGTGTCTGAAGGTGGGCGCGGGAATGCTGACCGGACGGAGCATGTGCAGATGAAAGCGGCTCCCAGCAGGAAGCTGATACCTGGTGCCGGACAAGGTTTTCCACGCCCCTGATCCACGGAGGCAGGAGGACTGTAAGAAGTGAAATGACACAGTAGTTCCACTGGATTTTGAGGAGGCATCCGCGAAACGGTGACTGAGGCACAGCCCCCTGACTGAGGACAACGGGACCAGTCTAAGGATTACAGCCGCTCCTGGAAACTGAGGGAACATTTGGGACTTCTCGATTCCCAGTCATTTGTCAAAAACACCGTGAATTCAGCTCACGGGAGCTGCTGGTCACGTCCGTCCTGCCATGGGTCAGCCCGTTCATGGCTGCGGACGGGAAGGTGTTCGACTTAAAGTTTCAGTAGCACGGCGGGGATTCCAAGAGGAGCTATGTTATTGATCATGGAAATGTGGAAAATAAACACGAGTGAAATTCGCCTAATGCCGACCTACAAAAATCTCTTTTTAAATAAATTCAGGGGGGGAAACAAGAGTTACTTTCCTGAGTGAAAAATAAATACCCAGCGCACAATGATAATGATCACCGACCATCCGTCATCTGTCACGGGCCAGACGGCGGCCAGGCTCCCCGACGTATCTTTTCTCTCATCCGTCAACAATCCCAAGAGGATGTCCATGATTCCCATTTTGGGGATGAGAAACAAAGCGTTTAAAGGGTTGAAGAAAGCATCACCACGAGCTGGGAACTAGTGAATCTTCTTATTTGTAAAGTTCTCCGTGAGAAGGCTCCCCGCGCGCTCCCCAGAACACGGGAGGGTCAGTACAATTGCTAGAACTCCCTTAAAACGCGGTAACTCCCAGGCTGGGTCACGGGGAACCGTGCGGAGGGACGCACAGCTTGAAGGAAGGGCCCGGGGCATCTGGACAGCAGCTTTCCCACGTTCTTGGGCAGGTGCCCGCCTGGCAGGTGCCCTCCTGCTGTCATGGAATTCGTCAGGCCCTTAAAAGGCAAGGCTCCTGATGACCTCGGCACAGGAAGGTCCTTGGGCGGGTGTGACTGATGCCGGGAGCTCGAGGCCGCTGGCTGCCTTCCTCTCGCAAACCCCATCCACTTTCCTGGTCACAGCGGGGCTGGAGGCGCTTCCCACCCATCCCTGCTCTGGACAAACTGCAGGTCTGAGTGTGGTGCAGCCCGAGACTGGACGAGCCCGGGCACAAGGAGGCAGGTGGGCCCCTGCTGCTCTTACCGCTCCCTTAGGTAGATCATTCGGGGGTCTTGGATGCTGCAGGAGCAGCCCCAGAAAAGCTGGACTGTCAGTGGCCGCTGCCCAGCCCTCCGAGAGTGCCCCCGCCTGACCGTACCCACCGTACGGTGGCGCCCGGTGCCACATAGGTCCCTGACTCAGGATGCCTATGGGTCGGTATTTTACATCTGGAACGAACACGAATGTTCTCTTTCACTTACTTAACTGAATGAGACGCTTAGATCAGAATTCCCCCCGAAAGGCAGTTTTACCACAAGGAGTTACATTTGTACAGTTAAAACATAGGCACATAAGCATGTCTCATGGAGAGACACGAGGCACTTTGGAGCTGTGCAGAAGTGAGCTGTTTGGGGGGACGGTGAACGGAGAGTTGGGACGGGGCTTTCACATTCCGGTCTCAGAGCGGAGAGAGGAGGCAACCCCTTTGGGGCTGTTCCACCTGTCCCCTCCCCTCCCCTCCCCTCCTCTGGCCCATCCCCTCCCCTGCACAAGCGGAAAAGCACCCCCAACATCACCGCCTGCTTCCACAGAACCTTCCCTGACAAAGCCTGAACAGGCCATCAGCTATGTGGCCCGTCTGAGAGGAAGTCTTGCACAACCAAGGCGAAGTGTGGTAATGTGAAACTGAAGAAACACAGGAGAACAAAAGTGTGCTTACATGCAAGTCACCCCCAAACGTGCCGGGGCACCCAGCACTGCACAGAGCTGCGGAAAGTGCCGATGGGCAGCGGGGGGGAGGGGGGGCACTCTCCAGTTATCTACTGAGCCTTTTTGAAAGTTAATCATTGTTTATGGCAGCTTGGAATTGGGGGCTCTTAATTTAAGGAACTGTTCCAGATCATATGATATCTTTGGGTTTTCTTTTCTTTTTTTCTTGGTACAGATTATGTAAAGGGAAGTCAGCGCAAGGGGCCTGGAAACCCAAGTTTGGAGGAACAGACAGTGACCGTGGACATTCTGGTTAAATCTGCTTTTATTGAAAGTTCTGCGGTGACTGCTCAGCCCAGCATGGCTCCCGTAGGACATGTGGCATCCAGACTCTTACTTCATCTCCTTTTTACTCACAGACATTTAGAGAATCCTCATTAAAGTTACGTAGAGTGAAACAGAGAGACCATGTTATAAAATAAACCTAGTTAAATACACTCTGTTGTATTGCCTCGTTTGTGTGATGCATGGACCTAATTTTCCTCTCTTTGTGTCTTAACTATGTACATTAGGTGATGCTTGCCAATTAATGCAGGATGTCACATCCCCAATTGCTTTTTCTATCTTCTTAAACATTAAAAATAAATACAGGCCATCTGTCTCATATCTTGAAAGCAATTCAAAATGGTTACTTTTGTTTGCTCAGGATTACAGCACAGTTTATAGCTTTAGTGCCTCTGAATTGTAAGAAAGTTCTGTCTCCATTTCATAAATGCAACTTCATTTTCAAGTGCATCTCACGGAATGCGCAGGAGGCTCTCAGGAGAGCCTGGACAAGACAGAAAGCGGGGGGGGGGGGGGGGGTGATGGAGACCTTGGTCTTTGGCACTTGAGAGGGCGGGACTGAATGCTCAGCCTGCTGTTTCTTGGCCGGCTTGTCTTCACGAAGCCTCAGTATCTCTGTCTGTGAAATGGGATGACACTATTGCGTGGTATGCTCTGGGAAATGTACAGAGATACACACACTCCCAGAGAGACAGAGACAGGCAGAGAGAGGGCGAGGGGACCTACTTCCTACCCAGCTCCCAGGTACGGTGTAAGAAGTAATAATCACCTTCATCATCAGCCGACTGGAGCAGGGGAGTAATTCAGTTTGAGGACTGTGGTGGGGAAAAAAAATAGCTCAGAGTAGCAGGAGGTTAAATCCTAAGAAAGGAACTGCATAGAAAAGCTCTGTTCGTTCTCCATAGCAATTAAAATAGGAAGATAAACAACCCGACTCCAATCACCCACTGCCCCTCCAGCCCCAGGTCAGCTGGAGCGTGCAGAAGGGGAGAACTCGACACACCTCAGGTCCACCAGGGCTCCCAAGGCGCCTTTCCAAGAGGTTTTTACGTAAAGGGGTAAATAAATAAATAAATAAATAAATAAATAAATAAATAGATGGTGTGCCATGAGGCCCCAAATGCTCGAATAACTTAACTATAATTAAAGGGGCGAAGGGCGATTGGAGAACGTTCCATTTTCCATCCGAGGGCAGAGCCATTTTCTCCACAATAGTTCCCACTGTAGCGCCAGAGGAGGGTTTCTAGATCTGAGCCGAGCTCTCTGAAAATGGTGAACGTGTAATTTGACATCCACCCTACACTCACAGACCACAGAACTGTAGCGCCGTGCAAAATGCCAGGCGCACGTGACCTGCCCCCAAATATTTCAGCAATAAGAAAATGGAGGTCCGGTGGCACACAGCAAATTGCCCAAAAGCACTCGGCTGCTTCAAACAGGAACATGCCCTTTTTTTTGAGCTGAGTTGCAACAAATTCGTGAAGCGCAGTGAAATCTCCTTCACTTCTATAAATACCCTCGGTTCCCAGCCGACTCCCCTTCTGACAGCCCTCCGAGCAGCCTTATTTGAACATAACTGGGCTCTCGGGCATAGTCTTTGCATGACAGAGTGGTCGAGTCTCACTAGTAGTGGAGCATGTGCGATGGAGCCTTTATTTAGCCGCACGGCCAGGGCTGTCCAACTATTAGTCATCCTGACATGCACTTCGGAACCGCACACCCGGAGTCCCGGCAGCGACCACGCTTCCTGCCAACGCCCACACTGCAACTCTTTGCAAATCGCTGATATTTTTACTGCAGTTCTAGAAAGACAATTACTTAACATTCCTAATCGGGGTAGGCGTTTAAACCTCCCCTCCCTAATTATAAAATTAAAGGCCAACTAGTGTAAACCCTGTCGGTAGAAAAATGAAGATGTGCCAGGAAGATCCGTAGCAAGCAACTGAAAATCAAGAATGTCCCTCAGCTGAAAATGGCATGAAGCAGCTCCTTCCTACGGAAATTTCCATAATCCCACGCCCGGAGCTCTGGAAAGCGCGTTGATCTTACCCCAGCTCTGCTGGTCTTCATATGATCTGGACGGGGCTTGCTCACTGCGAACAGAGTTGCTACCAATCACAGAGTGAGACTGAGACTAAGAGCTACCGGTACAGGAAGCATTGCTGGAGACTAAAAGCTATTGCATTTTTGCACAAACTACCTCCAGTGCATCCTGCTGGCCCTAAAAACATATAAAACCACATATCATGTAAACAAGCTTTTACTTTTTGCTCTATTTTACTGGGTCAATCAGTAAATATATATTTTATTTTTAATATTAAAAAAAAAGTTTATTCTTTGAGAAAGAGAATGAGAAAGGCAGAGACAGGCTGCAAGCTGGGGAGGGTCAGAAAGAGAGGGAGACACAGAATCGGAAGCAGGCTCTAGGCTCTGAGCTGTCAGCACAGAGCCCGACGCGGGGCTCGAACCCACAAACTGTGAGATCATGACCCGAACTGAAGTCAGATGCTCAACCGACTGAGCCACCCAGGCGCCCCAGTAAATATATATTTTATATAAAAGGGTGAGTTGAAGGCCAGGGTGTGACTCTTGGGCCGGCTGACTCTCCTCTGTCATTTCTGCCTTCCTCGGGGGCAGCTGGGCTCCTCTTAGCTCCCAGGACAGGCTGAGAATTGAAAAGCCAGGGTAGGGCGGGGTGGCGGGGGAGGGCAGGGGTGGCTGGCAGGTTGCACAAGGCCGATTTCCCAAGGAGGAGCAGGGTGATGAACAGAACAGCAATCTGTTTCGACACCTCCCCTCCCCGCCCCCCCACCAAAAACCACCAGACTCGAGATGCTGATAAGAATTCTTTTATGTTATTCCAATAAAAAATACATTCATACAGAAATATAACAATCTTGCAAAAAACAATTTCAAATAAAATCTTGTAAAACAAAATTTTACAAAAATCTTACAAAGATTCTTTAGATAACAGGGCGCTTAAAAAAAAAAGAAAGAAATTTCACTAATAGAAATTTTTTTAACGTCAAGCAAAAATTCTGCTTGATTGAGGCTCAGTTATCACCTGAACAGAATGTAATTCTTTATGTACTTGCTTATTATGAAAATTACAGGCATGGACACACATGGCATCGAGCCCCGCCCCGCCAAACACAAGCCAGGGCAAGCTGTTGTGGTTTGGTTTTTTTTTTTTCCTTCTTTCCTTTTTTGTCTTTCGATTACCTTCTTGCTTAATGGGATTGTTATGGCTAAGCGACAGAGCAGGGCCAAAAAAGGAGTTTCCCCAAACCCAGCAAATCAAGTGCCTGGATTTGGAATCGCCAAAAGAAAAGTGCATTTTTCCCCCCCACCGCAAAATGAAATGAGTTCTTCAGGTATGTGTATTCAGCCCAGATTGAAAAACAAAACAAAACAAAAAAACCAGTTATGCGAGCTTTCACCGTTGCTCATTTCCAGGAAGATCAAACAAAATGCCAGGCCAGCCAGACTCATATGTATATATATATATACATATATATAAAGACAAGATCCACACCCACAAGCCAGCAGCTGGATGAAATATCAGCCATGCTGTGGTATGCCAATTCGGGGAAATGCCTCGTTGGAAGAATCTATGTGCTGGAAAAAATAGCTTCATCTGCATGAAAAGTATTCTAAGAAAGAACCCCTGTGATTAGCTGACTCTTAGGTTCGGTGTTCCAATAAGGCTGAAATTCAAAATCAAAACCTTGGTGTGTCTGAGACCAATTAGTGGGTAGCACTCCCTCGGAGCCACTTTGGAAGGGCCGAGGGCCCTACTCTGGCCCCGCCAATAAGGATGGGCGAAGTCAGCAGTCTGGCGGAGATCGGATGCCAAGAATCTGTAGCAAATCATTAAATTACAGATAAAGCCTTTATAAAAGTTATAGTTTTCATGTTTACCTCCTTTATGGCCATTCTGAAATATTTCTTCACAGGCTGTGGAATTTCCTAGCTAAACATTCTTATTTTTCCTTAAAAAAATATTTATATATTATCTATATATGTATATATATACACACATACATACACACGCACACACATACACATACGTTACACACAAATACACACACACAAGAATTCCGCCCACTTTTTAAAAAAAGTAATATCCCTTCTGTATTACCAACAGGTACATGTGTGGACCTTGTGCCTTTTAAGCAAATACATGAACATTGTCTTTTTATACTTCTGTGTCTTTAATATGCGTGGAGACGCTACAGATTAAATACAGCCGGTGTGTGATCGATACACAATGGTTGTGCAAAGTCTGTGTGAAAGTCTCATGGTGGCAGAAATGGTCCGATTTTCCCATGATCCTGTGTCTTCACTTTAACACGGACAGTCAAGTTGTCAAAAATATCGAGTAAATACTGACTTGTTTGGGAAGTTCTATCTCTCTCTCTGTCTTGGTGAAGGAGGACTTTTAAAGAGATTTTTTTTCTCCTCTGTATAATATATTGATACAGTACAATGCCAGGTGAAAAAAAGAGCCTTAATAAAGCATGCATCAGCCATACCCCTGTATGAGGCCCCGCAGGCGGGGCCACTCGCATAAGGCACCATTATTAAGATCTACAGTGCATTAACAGCTAGAAAACCGGAAATTAGTCCTCAAGGCATAAATAAGAGAAACTTAGCTGCATGAGAAAACAGTTTCTAAGCTTTAGTGGTTTCATCCACCCAACTGAGAAAACTTTAGGTTCTTAGTCTAATGTAACATTAGACCCGCAATTCCCAGCCCTGGCGTTCTGGATACCCAACAGAAGATGCCAACGCCTTCAAAGGGCATCCCGGAATTCTCCGAAAAGGGAATTCAAACTCAGAATCTTTTAAAAAATAATCCTAAGCTGCACAACGCCTTTCTGAAAGGGAGTGTTACCAAATCGAGGGGGGGGATTGTGTATTGCCAGGCCCAGATGGTCAGGGAGCACTGAATTTGACCGACCACGTCTTCGCTGCTCAGTAACTGGAATCGACGGTGTAGTCCCGATTGAAGAATGGAAAAGCAGATCGTCCCCCAGACCATGCAGTACTTTGCGTCTTACAAGGAAAAGTTATCGATGTGTTACATTTGTAGATACACAGCTTATACGACGGGTAACAAATGAGCTCACGGTAGCCAGTAAACAAGCTACTTGCTTGACACATTGCACGTTTCATACCTGCACCAGACACCGCACGTTCTCCCACACGGGGAGGGGGACCCTCCCCACATCCATGCACTGCCACTCGGGGGTCTTGACCACCCACTCCCGCCCGCCCTCCATAGGTTCCCTTCTTTTTTTTTTTTTTTTTTACAGGTTTATTCTAAGGCGCAGACCCCACCCCCTAGGAGACGTCTGGTGGCCGTCTCCTCTCGTGGTATATACTCCGCACACACAAAACATTCAAACTATGCGTTTGCTGCCTCTCGCGGCCTCACCACCGCCAGGGACGAGCCTCGGCCTCATCACACAGTCCACCCAAGCGTTAACATTCTCAGTGCACATGCTCTCGGCAAAGGCTTAGGGACCACTCGGAAGGGAGGTACCGGCGGTGAGTCGGGGCCACCCAAACGCCACACACCGCGCGAGCTCGGCCGCTTCTGACGTGACGGGCTTCGCCCTCGAGACACCTTCCAAGTAGAGGTCCTGGAGGCAGCTGGGTGGGGTGCAAAATGGCATGCTTTGGCTGGGACACGCACCCTCCTTCCACGGCTGTCTCTCAGCCTGGAAGCCTTTTAGCCCGCAGGGGTCGCCGCGCTGCCCCTCACAGGTGCCTCTTCATGTGCAGGGCCAGGTGGTCGGACCTGGAGAAACACCTGCGGAGCAAATTGGCATCCAACGAGTTAGGTGCATGGCCTCGGCTGGGGTTACAGACCTGACCTGGCCTGCCCTGCGCCCGCCCCTCACCCCCCTCCTGCAGGGAAGTGGGCTGCGAGGGAGTCAGGACGTTCATCCTGGGGGCAGGGGCTTGCAAGCTGCAAGGAAGGACTCCAGGCGGCTCTCGGGGACACCCGCCCCTGACCTCACTCCCCGGCCTGCAAGTTCCAACCGTCTTCAGAAAGTATGAATGAAATCACTCTCCCCTCACGCCTGCACAGAACACAGTTCTTCCTAATTTGGGCACTGGCAGCTTAGGGCCACTCTGCAGAAAGTCCCCGGCTGCGATGACAAATGCCATCGCGGGACAGGGGACAGCCTGCCTTCTCCGCCGCATGCCCGGCCCGGGCTGGCCCGGCGTTCGCGCCCCTGCACTCTGGGAACACGTACCTGTCACAGTGAGAACATTTAAACGGCTTGGCGCCAGTGTGCTTTCGGAAGTGTCTGGTCAGCTCATCGCTTCTTGCAAAACGCCACTCACACCCTTCCCATGAGCATCTGTAAGGCTTTTCTCCTGGAAGAGAGCACAGGACAGCACCCGTGATTTCACTGAGCGGTGGGGTGTGTGTGTGTGTGTGTGTGCACGCTGTGACAGCACTGGGAAACGGCTGGACCAAAGTCAAGACCAGCCTCCTCAGGGATTCACGGCCCCCCTCCAGTTAAGGACGGGGCCGGCCCTCGAGGGGACACCGGGAGCCCCCCCTGACCTTGGCGGGGCCCACGTGACCGTCATCAGCGCTAACGTGGAAGAATGACAATTACTCAGACGGGCGAAATAGTTCTGCACTGCCGCGCCCGCTGCACCCGCGGCCCCGCGGCCGGCTTCTACGGCTCTCTCCATGGAAACGGTTCCTCTCAAGCACTCACTTTGTTCCTTACTCACTTCCCTGTGGAATGAGGCTTTGTAGTTTCCTCCGGGAAGCGACATTTCTCCAAAACTGAGGTCATGAGTTTCTGGGAAACCCCATCCTCAGGCCCTCAAAGCCCTTTCTAAATGACTGTCCCACGGCCAAACTGGCTTCATCCGTGGGCCAGACAGTAACCCCGAATTCACCGTGAGCTCTACGTGCGGCAGTGAAGGTTCTGCCGCGCCCCGTCCTCAAGTGTGACCTCAGTGATGACAGACGGGGACCCTGACTCGGGGGCTGCAAGGCGCCCGCCGCATTGCCGGGGGGTCGGTTAACCCGACTCCATCCACAGCATCCCTCCCTCCTCTGGAACTAGTCTGATTCTGCGCCGTGAAGCCAGCCTATCTCGGTGATTTCAGATGCGGCTGTCATCTAGGTTGTGGTCTTTTGTAACAGAGTTGTTTTTTTTAAAAACTGGTTTCAGAAAACAAAGGCCACGTGATACAGAGACATTCTTAGGAGGTACCCACGGATCAGTACAGCTTCCCACGTTGCGCGCTGGCCGAGTGCCCGGCTCGCAGCTCGGCCGACACTGGCGTGCTCCCCCCCGCCCGGCCTCCCCCCTTTCTGCCCACCCTGGAGTCTCATATTCAGGAAATCCCGGGCCGGTCCATGTGACGGTCTGCGGGGACGCCGCAGACCAGACACCGCGGGCCCGGCTGGGCGGGGAGGTGGGGGCGGGGTGTAGGCAGAGGATGGGATTTACCTCGTGCGGTTGATCTCAAAGTGTCAACCGTTCATCGGGCTCACTGTCCAGTCCTGCTGCTCCTACTCTGTCCTCCCCAGAGACCCAACTCTTTTGGGGAGCCACGAGGTGAGGACGCGTCCGCTCGGCGGGGCCCCGGCCCCCTCCCAGGGCTGGTGCCAGTCAGCGGCGCCCACCAGCGGCCCGCCTCCCGCGTGGCAGGAGGGACTGACCTGTGTGAGTGCGCTGATGAGCTTTCAAGTGCGAGCTCTTGGTGTAAACTTTCCTGCAGCCGTTAAAGTGGCACCGATGCACCCTCCTCCGGCCGTCCGGGGACGCGTCCCCACTGGCCTTGTCACCCGGCTTGCCCGCGGTCCCGCCGCGCGCCTTCCCGGGAGGGTGCGGCTCGCCGGGTGCGCAGCCCCACAGGTGAGAGGCCTCCCTGCTCAGTTCTGGAGAAGAAGGGGGCGTGGAGGTGACGGACGAACTCAGGGTCCCCGAGCTGACCAAGACTTCGCCCATGGGGTCGGAGGAAAACTTAGTGGTGGGGGAGAGTTCCTCGGAGCTGTCGGAAGACTCGCTGCTCACGTCCGAGTTGAGGCTGTTGGTCTCCACGTTGTAAGCAAAGCCAGGGCTGTGCAGGGCGTCCTCGGGGGGACTGGAGGACAGCTTCAGGTCCGGGTCCTCCTTTTTCTCCCGAGCCAGGATGATTTTGGTCCACAGATCTTCCTGGCTGTCGAACTTGATTTCGGAGGCCGACACATAGCAGGGCTCGCTCTGGAGGTAACGCTCCAGCTCCAGGCAGGTCTGTGCGAAAGGAACCGCAAGAAGGCATGTGATTGTGACGACTAAAAATGGAACCGAAAGCAAGCTGCCAAAAACCAGGCAGGAATCGAGGGCAGGTGGGCCGTGGCCGTGGCCGTGGCCACGGGGTTGTAAGAATGGCGTCCCTAGGACAGCGAGGGGAAGGAAGGCTGTTTCGAGGAATGGACATGCACTTGGAAGAAAGACCAGAGGGGGAGCTACCCCTGGCCTCCCCAGGCTGGACCGGTGGCCACAAGGACCGATGGCCACGAAGCCATTTTGGTTACAGTTCCCAGTGTTGACGTTACTAATGAGTTTCCCTACGCCGCACAAAGAAAACCAGCCTGAGCCAGTACCCCCTTCCCCCGGACTGGTTTAACCAGATTATCTGACAGTCTGAGAGCCAAGTGCATTAAGGAATGCCCGGCCGCCCTCCCTTCTCACGCACAAGACAGAACGGCGGCCCTGCCCGCATTGCAATGTGCTCTGACATTTCTTCAGACACAGCTGAGAGCACAGGGCCACCCTCAGCCGGCATCCGCGGCCAGCTGGAGGTCTGTTTCGGGGACGTCAATGGAGCTGCAGAGAAAACACCCCATTTCCTGCATAGCCCCGACCTAGGAGGCTTTCAAAGAATGCCATGCCCAAGTGCAGGGCCGTGCTCACACACAACTTTAATGACTTCCACAGCGGTCAGAGAAAAACAAGAGCTTCAACAACAGGAGTGGAGCAGTCCTTCCAGAATGGCCATCTGCTATTGTAAAGAATGCAGGAGGGGAAATTCCTCCCCAGCCCTGCTGGGAGTCCCACAATGGACAAGAACTTTATCTACTGGCCAAGAGTACAACTGTGTGAGTCATCGCTGTGTTTCTTTCACGCAATGCCAAAGGAGACTTCCTTTTCAAATGCTGACCAGCGGCCAGAAAAGGACCGGGTTCAAACACACACGCAGGTGTCACGGACCGTGCCCCTCCCCAGCCCCCCCCCCAGCCAACCTTTCAAGAAGCTACAACTGCCCAGAGACGGGCATCCCCTCTCCCCACCACCTCAAACTTTCTAGCCACTGGAAAAGAAAACCGGTAGGAAACATTTTAGGATTACATTACGTCTGCCCTTATCTCTACTAGGATCAACTGCCCGCATGCCCATATAAGGCTGCCTGTACAACTGCCTGTCTACAGATTTCAATTTCTACAGCAAACTCTGCAAATCATTTTCAGGACTCGCAAAGCCTACCCAAAGGGCTCACGCTTGCTTACTGAGCAAATGTGCCTGCTGGAATATAGCACATACCCTTCCCCCTCCCCACAGACTCGTCACAGCCAGCATGAGCAAGCAAAGGGGGCGAAAAACCCCATCATTGTTTTCTCTTTACCCCTAAAAGCAGACGTCTGAGTTACAGTACAGTGCTCTGAGGAGCTGTGCTCCGGGGACAGCCCGCAAGGTATCTGATTGACGTTCCAAAGGAAGAAGAAAGCACATTTACTGAGATCTTGCTAAACTTTAATAATCTGGCTAATTTAAAATCTCCATTACGCCGATAAGCACTGGGGACCGAAACGAAGCTCTCCCAGAATTTAAAAGCCTAGGAAGGCCGCCGGGAGCTCAGCCTGGCTTGGGGCCCAAATCCCAAACGCCCGAAGGAAACTACTTAGATCAATTTCAATCACGTCCTAGGGAGCAGCTACTTTAGGAGGAAAAAGGGGGAGGGGAGACGAAGGCAGGACAGGGCTGGGAACAATTAAGCAGGCATGTGAAGGTTGCACCACTTTGCATTTCATCCCCTTTAAAAGCTTTCTAGGCTTTGAAACCCGTAGAATATATTTGATCTGCTAATTCACTTAGTGACAAAAAGCCAACAGCCTAGCTGGGCAGAAACAGCCCTGACCCCTCCTTCTATCTTTTTAAAGACAATGGGACGAGTGTCAGAATCTCCTCTTTCCCTTCAGGCAATCCTAACAACTGGGGAGGGCGGTGGGTAACTTTCTTAAATGTCCAATGTCAAAAATTCCAGTTCCACTAAAAAAAAATGCCGGAAACTAGGACTCTTCTTCTCAAACTCAGACTTGGAGCAATTTGGACGGGCTCATTGTCATATGACTGATAAGTCACTGGTTGTGCAAACATTGTTGGCTTTTTTTTTTTTTTATTCCGGTCAACAAAAGAAGCAGGTAAGAAAAACAAGACAGATCAAAAACACATCTTAAGGATTCCAGAGAGAAAAAAGACACTGGAAATGGCCCAGGAGAGAAAAGGAGCTGGTGGATGTGTCCCTGGTGACATTTTTAATTAAAAAAAAAAAAAACACAACTCTATATACAGACACCAAAAAAAGAAAAAACCCAAAAAAACAAAACAAAAACAAATTCCCCATTAAAAAACATGCCCTTGGCAGCCCATGCAAGTTCATATGACAAGATCCAGCTGTGGAGTCTGGAGCCGGTACAAACACCAAACTTCCGCCGAGGGCTCGGGCCGCGATCAGGCCGCGGGGCCGGGGCTGCCCTCCGGAGGATGCAGTCCCGAAGCCCCAGAAACGGGCGAAAACAGTGGGAGAGACGACGCGCCGCTGCGCCCCGCTCATATGACAACTCCGCTCCACGCCGTGAAAGGCCCCTTTAAAGTGCCTTCCGCACGCAGGCAGGAGATGTGCGTTTTAGGACTAATTATTTTAATTTAAAAAAAAATGTACCCAAGCCATTGAAAAAGAAAAAAAAAAGCAGAAGAGGAAAAATAAATGCACCTCCAACCACACACCATCCTGGCCGAGCGTGCATGCACTCCCTCCGCGGTGCACCGGGCACCTGGCACACGAAAATTCCAATTTACCTGTTGCCAATATTCCTCCAGGGAGGGCAGCGCCGAGAAGTAACCAGTCTCGTGCACAATCTGGAGTTCCTGGAAGATGCCGCACATTGGGAGTACATCCATGTCGGGTTGGAAAAGACAGTCACTGCTGTTGTGAAAACAGGGAGGTGTGCGGTCTGGAGTCGGGAGCGCAGCAGCCGTGCCTGCAGCGCCGGGGAAAGTTTCATGCAAACTCAGTGCACAGCAATTAGGCGCCGCGGGTTCGGATCCTGCCGGAGCCCAGAGACGCGCTCTCGAGCCCACACAATATTTGCAAACACCGGACTGACTGCAAACGTAACCCCTGCAAAACTTCCCTATTCAAAGCTCCGCTGCCAGCCTCCCCCTCCTCCCCGCCTGGCTCCCCCCACTCCCTCCCCCCCACGTGACTCGCCCGCGCCCGCCCCGTGCACCGCCCAATCACGCTGCGCCCGGCCCGGGGGCTGCGCGCCGGTGATGTCAGCTTCGGCCAATGGCAGGCGGTGACTCACAGCGGCCCCGCCTGGCGTGACCGAGCCTCTCCATCACAGCCCTCGCGATTGGCTCAATTCGAACTTCAGGCGGTTCTGATTGGGGGGCGTCCTCGCAGGCTATTTTTAGCAGGGTATATAAGGCGCGGGCTGCCGCGCGCCGGAGGAGTCGGCGCTGGGAGGTGCAGGCCGAGCGGCTCAGTGCGCCCGCGGCCGGCCGAGGGAGCCGCTCCTCCCGTCCCCCGGTCCGCGTCCCATCCCCCGGTCCCCGCGCCCCGGTCGCAGTCCCCGTCCCGGTCGTCCGGGCCCGGCGCTCGGGCCAGCAGTCCCATCACCGTCCCCCCGGGCCCCGGTCCTCGTCACTCGTCACTCAGGCCCCGTCCCGGTCACCAGACCGGCCGTTCCCGTTCCTGTCCCGCCTCCCGGGCCCGTCACCGGGTCCCCGACCCCTGCCCCCTGGCCGGGCGGCTCCGTGCGCCGCGGCGCGGCCGAGCGGAGCCAGGAGGGCCCCCTGTGCCCTCGGTGCACCCTCCTCCGGCCTCGGGACGGCGCCGCTCCCCCCAGTTCGCCCTCCGCTCCGGCCCTCCGGGCCCTCGGTCCGTGCAGCCTCGGGGCGCCCTGCCCCCTCAGGACTCTGTTCCCTGGTTCTGATCGCCTGCGTCTCCTCTGACCCTTCTCTGTCCCCCCACCCCCTTCCTCCTCTGTCCCTGTCCGAATTCTGTTCCTTCCCCCTCCATCTCCTGTCCCCTGCCCCCATCATCTGTCCAGTATCCATCTTCTGTCCCCTGCTGTCAATCTTCTGTCCACTGTCCATCTTCTGTCCCCCACCCCTTCCTCTGTCCACTGTCCATCTTCTGTCCTCCTGTCAATCTTCTGTCCAGTGCCCCCCATTCTCTGTCCAGTGTCAATCTTCTGTCCCCCGCCCC
>PJEM01019091.1:0-16918 GCA_004023845.1 Helogale parvula
GTCCAGGGTGATGTAAGAGACCATCCTAGTTCTCCGCAAACACCCATCCAAGGGCCGAGAGGGCACTTAAGGATGGTGTGTGTGTGGAGCTCAGGTCCATTTCCCAGATGACGCCACTGAGGCTCACAGACAAGGAAACCTTTTGCTCCGCTGGCCCACAGAGAGAGAGAACAGGAGAATGAAGAAGGAAACGTGGTAACATGCTAAATTAGTGAACCGGGATCGCCTGGGGGGCTCAGTCGGTTGAGTGTCTGGCTTCAGCTCAGGTCACGATCTCAAAGTCTGTGGGTTCGAGCCCCGCGTCGGGCTCTGTGCTGGCAGCTTGGAGCTTGGAGCCTGCTTCCAATTCTGTGTCTCCCTCTCTGTCTGCCCCCCGCTCACTCTGTCTCTCGCTCCAAAATAAATAAACATTAAAAAAAAAAAAGTTAGTGAATCGGGTGGCGCCTGGGCGGTTCAGTCGGCTGAGTGTCTGACTCTTGATCTCAGCTCACGGCCTGATCTCAGGGTCATGAGTTCATGCCCCGGGTTGGGCTCTGCGTTGGGCATGGAGCCTGCTTGGGATTCTCTCTCTCCTCTCTTTGCCTCTTCTCCCCTGTTTACATGCATGCACACACTCTCTCTCTCAATATTAAAAAAAAAAAAAGCTGGTGAATCTGGATAAAGATTTCTATTTTTGCCACTTCTCCAGAAATTTGACATTTTTTCAAAATAGAAAGTCCAGCGGCTCTGGGCCCACACTGCCTGGATCTACCTCTCGCTCTGTCTCTCTAGGCTGTGCAACCTGGCATCAGTGACTCCCCCTCTCTGTGCCTCGGTTTCTGCATCTGTAACACAGACACCGGGGTGAGAAGAACGGTCTCACGGGCCAGCGGCATCCCGCTGGCACACGCGTGGGGTGTCCCACAGCCACTCTGCGTGCCAACGGGTCTTAGATATTCTCAACTTCACCCTGCTTAGGAGGCTGGTTCAGGATTTAATGGGTCCGCACGCAAAAGACATCAAACACTCAATCAACAAGGACTGTTGCTACCAGGATAAGTGAAAATTTATGCCTCATTCTTCCTACTGTACAGACTGCTCAAAGCAAAAGAATGCGGCTTCTCCCTGGTCTGTCTGTCCGTGGACACCTACCCCGTCTGATGCCGGGGGCCTTGGCGACAGCACCGTGAGTGGACCCAGGGACCGTGAGACAGGACCCTGTGCTCTAGGAGGCAGGCGCCCCCATGGCAGATGGAGCCACACTCCAACGTGTCACTTTGCCAGCAGCAAACCAGAGGCCCCAAGACATAGCTGGTGATTCCCGTTACTTCTGTGGCCCAGATTCTAGAAAGCCAGAGAGCTGTTCTTTAAAAGATTCCAGGTTTCTGGCCTTTCTGGAAACACTGGAATCATCGATCTGCTAACAAGGAGTGAGCAAGCACTTGGCCCTTCCGGATGCAGAATCCGGGAAGAAACCTACGACCCCGTAACAACGTGACAGACAGATGAATTTCAAAACGAGTCAAGTAAGACCCACAAGGGGCGCGGAAGCCCCCTGAGATTCTCAGCGTGTGCAGTCATCGGGGTCATTCCAGATAAGACATAACGAGGGGCGCCTGGGGGGCTCAGTGGGTTGGGTGTCCGACTCTTGATTTCAGGCTCGGGTCACGATCTCACGTTTCGGGGGTTCGCACCCCACGTCGGGCTCTGAGCTGACAGCGTGGAGCCCGCTTGGGATTCTCTCTCTGCCCCTCTCCAGAGCTCGCTCTCGCTCTCTCTTTCAAAATAAAGAAATAAACTTAAAAAAAAAAGACCATGATGAGATATAGCTAACATACCCATTAGAATGTCTAGAAAAAGGGGCGCCTGGGGGGCTTAGTCAGGTGAGCGTCTGGCTTCTGCTCAGGTCATGATCTCACAGTTCTGTGCTGACAGCTCAGAGCCTGGAGCCTGCATCAGATTCTGTGTCTCCCTCTCTCTCTGACCCTCCCCTGCTCGCACTGTCTCTCTCTGTCTCTCAAAAATAAATAAATGTAAAAAAAAATTTTTTTAAGAAAAAGAAAAATGTCTAGAAAAGACTGACAATAGCAAGTGGGGATGCGGATGTGGAGCAACTGGAACGCTCCTCCCCCTCCCCCGCCCCCCGGGGTGTGACGTGAAGGGTCACGGCCTCTTTGCCAAAGCAGTCTGGAAGTGTCAAGTAAAGTTACACACATCCTGCCCTGCCGTGTATCTACCCAAGAGCAGAGCACGGTCCACGCCAGGGTTAGCGCACAAACAACATTCCCTCGTGTGTCATGGCCAAACGCTGGGAACAAGCCAGGGTCCCCAGCAAGCGAACGGGTGAACGTGCTCTGTGCAACGGGACCCTGGCTCAGCGGCGGCGCGCGCAGAAGCAGAGACTGCACCCACCCACCCACCGCAGATGCACCTCAAAATCCCGAGCAGCCGCACAAACCAGACGCGAAAGGGAGCGGGCTGGGTGACTCTACCGAGATCGAATTCCGGAAAAGGCAGATCGAATCTGTTGCTACAGAAAGCAGATTCTACAGCCTGAGCCTAGGCGCCAGGGAGGACTGACAGCAAGGAGGTAGGAGGGGCTCCTCCGGTGAGGCAAATGTGTCCTGACTGCGATGCTACGATGTGTCAAAATGCAGCAGGCAGTACTCTTAAAACGGATGCATCACACTGTACAGAAATTGTATCCCAGTAAAGTGCATTAACAACCACAACAACGACAATACCAGACTCGGACTGGTCTGTCTCATTCCCATTCCGGCACCGCTGCGTACTGGATGTGACGTGGGGTCTTCACTTCCCTGCCTCAGGGCCTTTGCACTGGCTGCTCCCGTTGCTGGGAAAACCGTTCCTGCAGATACCAGCAGGGCCTGCCCCCTCGCTTTCAGGTCCTCACACCAATGCACCTTTTCAGCGAGGACTGGTTAAAAGGCCCACTCACCCCCAGCCCTCCCCCCCCACCTCTCCAGGTTTCCTTCTGTCACAGCACTAAGTACTGTCTGTGGGGTCCTATCACGGGTCCCCGGCCACCAGCAGGCCTGCTCCCCCAGGACAGACGGCTTTGTCTTGCTCACGGTGTAGCCCCCTCCTAGAACTCTGCCTGGCGCACAGCACACTCGAGATAACCGTTGACTAAGCCAACGGAGGGACACATGGTACGCCCATTCGGGGATGTGAGCCATAAAACTCAGGAAGTGTCCAATAAAGGACAGCAGGAGAAAGCCCGAGGGCAGGTGGAAAGACACGCACTTCATGACCACGCGTGTCACACCCGAGGGTCAGCAAGGTGAAAGCAGGCCTCCAGGTTACTCTGTGGGCGGAGGGTGGGGGGTCCCCACTGGGGTCGTCCGCCTCCATCAACTGCTTTCACCACACGCCGCTCGCGGCCCCAGGGGGTGGCCCTGACCGAGGACATCCAGGACACCCGGATTTCAGCCCTCGGAAAGCAGGGCCCCAGGCGGGACTGGGGGGTTCTGTGTAGGAAGACGACTCAGGGAGGACAAGCAGGGCGGGCTAAGGAAGCCCAGGACCAGACTGCAAACAGACCAGAGTCACGACGACGCACAGCCCCACGAAGGGACACCAGCAACATCAGCTGTCGGGGGAAGACGACAAACCACACTGAGACACCACTCCACGCCCCCCGGGACGGTTACAATAAAAAAGACAGAAAAACGAGTCCTCTCGACTTGCCTGTTGGTGGGAACGTAAAACGGCGCAGCTGCTGGAAACGACATCGGGCAGGTGGTGCCCCCGGTCAGTCAGCAGGGAGCTGTCCCACGACCCAGCGAGCGAAGACGCACGTCCACGCAGGCGTGTGCGCGGGAGCAGTCACAGCGGCACGACGCCCAGCAGCCGGCCCGCAGAGAGAACGCAAGTGCTCGCTGACCGAGGCCCGGGGAAACGGCAGGTGCGGTCCGCGGGATGGAGTGTTATTCCGCCGTTAGAAAGGGGGCACCTAAGGGGCTCAGACAGTTGAGCAGCCGACTTTGGCTCAGGTCATGATCTCACGGTTCGTGGGTTCGAGCCCCGCATTGGGCTCTGTGCTGACAGCTCAGAGCCTGGAGCCTGCTTCAGATTCTGTGTCTCCCTCTCTCTCTGCCCCTCCCCTGCTCGCACTCTTGTTTCTCTCTGTCTCAAAAATAAACAAACAAAAAAAAAGGCAGGGGGGGTGCCTGGCGGGCTCCGGCAGTGGCACGTCCAACTCTTGATGTCGGCTCAGCTCATGAGATCGAGCCCCGCGTTGAGCTCCACCTGCTTAACACTCCCCCCCTTGCCCTCTCTCTCTCCCTCCCTCCCTCCCCCACTGGCACACACGCTCACTCTCCCTCAACAAATAAATAAATTAAAGAAAAAAGGAACATAGGACTGATCCATGCCACAATGTGAATGAACCTCGAAAACACTGCAAAGGCGTCTGGATCACAAAGGCCGCGTGTGGCAGGGATCCATTTATATAAAATCCCCAGAAGAGAGATGAATCTGTGGGAACAGAAAGCAGATTCACGGCTGCCAGGAGCTCACAGCGGAGGAGACAGGACGTGGGGCAAGGGGGGCGCTGCCGAGGAGGACGGGCTCCTTTCTGGGGCGATCAAGTATTCCAGAATCCGACAGCGGTGATGGCTGCGCAACCCTGTGGCTGCCTGTGCTGAAAGCCATGGAACTCTGTGTGCATTTTATGGCACGTGAACGAGATCTCAATTTTTAGAAACGTAACAAACAAACAAACAAACAAAGAAAAGCACATCTCGTGGGAGGGGGCGCCTGGCGGGCTCGGTTGGTAAAGAAGCAACTCTTGATCTCAAGGTCATGAGTTCAAGCCCCACATGGTGGGTGGAACTCACTTAAAGGACAAAACAACAGGGGCGCCTGGGTGGCTCAGTGGGTTAAGCGTCCGACTTCAGCTCAGGTCATGCTCTCGCAGTTTGTGGGTTCGAGCCCCGCGTCGGGCTCTGTGCTGACAGCTGGGAACCTGGAGCCTGTCTTCATATTCTGTGTCTCCCTCTCTCTCTCTGCCCCTCCTCCACTCATGCTCTGTCTCTCTCTCTCTCTCTCAGAAATAAACAAACATTAAAAAAAAAAGAATGAATATAAAAAGCACATCCCTTGATGATACCAAACGACTTTAAATTTCCTTAGGTATGATACCGTCACTGCGGTCATGTAAGGAAATGCTTGTTTTTGTTCTTTGAACACACGCTTAAGTGTGCAGAGTTTAAGTGACAGGAGACCTGGGACTTGCTTTAAAAATCCTTCAACAACAACAAAACAGAGCTCAATAAAGCAAGAGCGGCCAAGTCTGGACGTAGTAACAGAGTTTGCTACTCTGTTTCTCTCCACTTTCAGGGACATTTGGACATTTTCGGGGTCGTTTGTTTGTTTGAGCACACACCTGTGTCCCTACAAGCCCAAGGCTGGGATTTTATCTTCCAGCTCGACTCACATTCACACAGACCCACGACCATGCAGTCCCTCATCGGAGCCTTGTTTGTAAGAGACGGGGGCTAACCCCAAACTTTTTTTTAATAGATACATAAACTTTTCGAAGCCCCACAGAAAAGCTGCCCCCTCAGCGCGGCCACGCCCCCTACACGCCTCCCCGGGGCTGGATTCTAAGGACCGGGCCGTCCCTTCTTCTCCCTCCCCTGGGCTGGGCGGCCGGCACCAGGCTCAGGCCTGGGCCTCCCTGCTGGGGGGGCAGAAAGGACCCACGGGTCTGCCCATTTCCAGACTCGTGCCCTGGGCTGAGGCTGGGGCGAGGGAGACACAACACAGAAGGAACTGGAGGGAGAGAAAGGAGAAGAAGGGGCAGGAGGGAGAGGGAGGGGGAGGAGGAGGCCACGGAACAAAGCAAGACAGGCCTGGGCAGGAAGGCGCTGGGAACGCCAGCCCCCACCTTGACACAAGACATGTCCACCAAGGAGCCTTACTCAGAATCGACACACGCCGCGTACCCGTGGCTGACGAAGGGACGGACAAAGTGCGGGGGCCCCGAGCGACGGAACGCCACTCGGCCATAAAGGGGGGTGCAGGCTGACGTGTGCGACAACGCGGTGCGAACCTCACGCTGAGGGCCCAGCGTGGACTCCGCGTGCAGGAAACTTCCAGAATAGGCAGGCTCGCAGAAATGGAAAGCCGATGAGTGGCTGCCAGGGGCTGGGGGCGGGGTGGAGAACTAGGTACAGAGTTTCCTTCTGGGTGATGAAAATGTCCTAGAACTGAACTGTGGTCACAGTTGCACAACTTCGAGAATACAAACCACTGAATCGAGCCCTTTCACAGAGGAGACACTGAAGGCATGTAAATATCTCAGATCTCGAAAAGAAAATGAGAAAAGAAAAAAAAAAACACCAAGAGGGATGAACTAGTGAGACGGTTCTACTGTGTGGATGGACCCTGACACCCCCGGGGGCTCAGTGGGTTGGGCACCCGACTCCTGGTTTCGGCTCAGGTCACGACCTCACAGTTCATGGGTTCGAGCCCCACGTTGGGTTCTGTGCTGACGGCGCGGAGCCTGCTCAGGGCTGTCTCTCTCCCACTCTCTCTGTGCCCTGCCCCCCATGCATGCACACACACACTCTCTCTAAAAATAAGTCAACTTAAATATAAAAAAAGGTAAAAAATAATCACAGTGACTGAAAGAAGGCAGACGCAGCCACGTTCCGTGCCGTTCCACAAGATGTAGGACTCACACGAGACAGCCAGAGGACGCAAATCCACAGAGACGGAACGCAGATCAGCAGTTTGGGGGAACAGGGAGTCGGTCGGTCCCTGCTTAATGAGACGCTGGGCTGATGGACACAGCGTGGGACTGGATGGTGGTGAACATCCCAAAACCACTGGATTGTATATTTCATCTTTTTTTTTTTCCAATCGGCTTGGGGAGCCGGTGGGGGGGGGGCCTCAGTCGGTTGAACATCCAACTTTGGCTCAGGTTGTGATCTCATAGTTTGTGGGTTCGAGCCCCACATCGGGCTCTGTGCTGACAGCTCAGAGCCTGGAGCCTGCTTCAGATTCTGTGTCTCCTCTCTCTGACCCTCCCCTGGTCACACTCTGTCTCTCTCTCAAAATAAATAAACATTAAAAAAATTTTTTAATTGGCTCTACACCCAACATGGGACTTGAACTCACAACCATGAGATCAAGAGTTGGAGGCTCCCCTGACCGAGCCAGTCAGGCGCCCCTGGATTGTACACATTAAGTGGATTAATCTTATGCTATGTGAATTATGTGTCAATAGAGCTGTTTAAAATTTTAAGTGAGAAAAATAAAACAAAACAGGAAGCGGGTCCCGTGGCTGGGCTCACCGCCCCAACCTGACTCTCCATCCCAAGCTGTACACACGGCCCCTGACCTCCCAGACACACATATCTGAGAAGGAAGAGCACGGCCAGGACCCCCCATGATGTCGCGGACCCCCCGGACCACCCCGGGCCACCTTCCTTCAGCGCCCACGGCTGGAAACGCCACGAGGGTGGACACCAAGTTTGGGCTTCACCCCCCCACCCCCACTCAACCAAGCCAAAAATGGGCAAGAAGACACAGAAACCACAAAGGAATGTGAAATGTGCTAGGTTTGTAGAATTTCCTAAGCGCAAAATGCCAATTTCAGAAGCATAAACACCTTTAGAGTTCAACAAAACAAAACAAGGAAACACTGGCTCTTCAGGGGCGACTGGGGGACTCCCGGTCGAGCGTCTGACTCTGGATTTTGGCTCAGGTCCCGATCTCACGGCTCGTGAGTTCGATCCCCGCTCCGGGCTCTGCGCTGGCAGTGTGGAGCCTGCTTAGGATTCTCTCTCTCCTCCTCTCTCTCTCTGTTCCTCCCCCACTTGCACGCACAGGTGCTCTTTCTCTCTCAAAATAAATTTTAAAAAAAGAAAAAGAAACATTTATACTTCGCTCAACAGTGAAACATACGCACACACAGAAACCCAGGCTGAGGGGCTCCTGGGCATCTGACTTGTCGGCACAACACGTATTTAGTGAGCACCTACTGTGCGCCAGGCTCTGGGAGACCCCAGTAAAGACGCACGCCACGCACCAGTTGACAAGTTCATCCACGTGACATCAGCGAGTGGTAAAAGGCTAGGAAGACATCGTAATACGGGGGCGGGGGGGGGGTTCGGTTTTCAAATAGGAGGGCCTGGGGGCTCAGTCGGTTAACCCTCCGACTGGCTCCGGTCATGCTCCCGTGGTTCAGGAGTTCGAGCCCCACACCGGCCCCTGTGTTGACAGCACAGAGCCTGCTTCAGATCCTCTGTCCCCCTCTCTCCCTGCTCACTCCTTGCTTGCATTCTCTCTCAGAATAACTTTAAAAAACAAATAAAATAGGGTACTTGATAGAAGTGACACTGAAGCAGAGGCTGGAATGAAGGAGAGCCATGCAAATACTTGGGGGAAAAGCATCCCAGGCTGAAGGAACAGTGAGTGCAAAGGCCCTGAGGCAGGAAGGTGCCTGATTGGCTCCAAGAACAACCAGATCACTGTGGGGTGGGTACAGGGCATTAGAAATGACGGCGGAGAGGTAGTGGGGGTGGGGAAGAGGCAAGGGAGGCATGTGGCTTTTGTTCTAAGGGCGCAAATCTTCGGTACTGTGGTACTGCGTTTGTGCCTTCAACATGCCTCTCAAACTGGGGTTGGGACCCAGGGGGCATTGAGGTGGTCCTCTCAGGAGTCTAGAAGTTGTCTATACAGTTTGAGTAAAATAGCTAATCCAGAGACCGTGTCCCCTCGTACGGAGCCCCTCCCATCCTGTCCGCTGGCCTTGCCAGCATCGACAAATACACCGGGGCAAAGGCTATTGTGTCTTCTCTCCAAGCCATTTTCTCTTTCTCCTAGGCACAGCGTGGGACTACATTTCCCAGCATGCCTTGTGCTGAGGGGAGGACCAAGCCAAAAGAGAGACGGAATCTGGTTCCTCAATCCCTCCCAGGAGGCTGGCGACCAGAAACACCCTCCCTGGTCTGTAACATGGGCAAGAAAACAAAACCAAAACTAAAAAAGACTTGTATCCTTTTGAGCCACTGAGAAGAAAGGGCTTATTTGTCACAGCAGCTAGCGGGCCCCTCGCTAACTCACACACCCACCAAACGAGGGGTCCACTGGGCAGCCTGCTCGAATGAACAACCTTGTGCAGAAGTTCCAGAAGGGGCGTGGGGGGGGACACTGAGTCTGTGCGTGCCTCGGGGCGTGCAGGGCTGCAGCCGGGGCGAGAGACTTGGCACCACAACGTTCTCAGGCGGGTCGAGTCCATATCGTGAAAAGAAAACCCAGCAGTGTGACCGAGGCTCTGCCCGATACCACCCCGATGTGGAGGGCCCCGATTTACACATCACCGTCACCGCAGGCGAGGCACCGGCACTGGGCTTCCCTGACAGCCCCACGCAGAGGCGGAAAGCCGAAACCCACAGCCACTAAGCCAGGGCGTGCAGGTGCCCTGGGCCACCGCACACCTGCCGGGCGGCCGTTTAAGCGCTCACTTTGTCCGTGGGCCCCTAGAGGGGGAAGCCTGGCATAGAAACTCAGTGAGGGCAAGGACGTTATGTAGGGAATGCCTGCTACATACATGGACAAACAGCTCCAGTTTTCCCCTTTCACAGAGGAGGCAAGGAGGCTCAGAGAGGGCATGTTGCTGGCTCAAGGTCGCCCAGCAAATGGGTGAGGGTACCAGGTTTGAGGCCAAGATGCAACCCCCCTGCTCACTCTGCCGGCGGGTTCCTGATGCCCCTCACTCCCACCCATACCCGGACCCCAGCTGGAGGCCTCGGGGCCTTTTCTCGGCTGTTCTCCCCTTCCCCTCCCCCCTCCCCGTAGACTGTCTTCCAGCTCATTCACATCCCCCCGGTCCACAAGTGCTCGTCCGTTCGGCAGTGAAGGACTGAGACGCGTGCACGGACCCTGTTCTAGAAGCTGGGGGACAGCCGTGAACAAAACAAAGATCTGTGTTTGCTCTAAGCTTACACTTTTTTTTTTTAAGTGGGCTCCATGCAGGGCTTGAACTTCATGACCCTGAGAGCAAGACCTGAGCTGAGATCAAGAGTCAACATTTACCCAACAAAGCCACCTAAGTGCCCCAAAGCTTACCTTTTTATTTTTTAACATTTTATTCATTTTTGAGAGACAGAGAGAGACAGCGCGAGCAGGGGAGGGTCAGAGAGAGAGGGAGACAGAATCCGAAGCAGGCTCCAGGCTCTGAGCTGTCAGCACAGAGACCGATGTGGGGCTCGAACCCACGGACCGTGAGATCGTGACCTGAGCCGAAGCCGGATGCTCAACTGACTGACCCACCCAGGCGTCCCAAAGCTTGCCCTTTTGGCGGGGGTAAGGATGGAGACGGAGGAGAACAGTAATCTGATGTATTATACTAAATATTCACAAACTTTTAACTTCCCTGTACTTAATTTCTATTCAATAAAAACATGCATTATAAACTGTATTTATACATGTTAAATTAGAAATGCCATATTAGGTATAGCATTATTTATGAATATTGGAAGTATTTACAGATATTATAACATATGGATAAATAAAAATCAATATAAATGTAAAATAGATGGGACACCAGAAGTTGCTAAGTGATATGGAGCAAGAGGGGTTAGTACAAATTTAAACAGGGTGATAAAGGCAGGCGTGGGAGAGGAGGGGAGGGAGCCATAGAGCAGGGCGGGGCAAGCAAGTGCAAAGGCCCTGAGGTGGCCATGTATCTGACTTGAGGAAGGAAGCAGTGTGGCTGAAGCAGAGGGTGTGACAGTGAGTAGTGAGCTGAACACGATGTTAGAAGGAAAGCCAGGGACCAGAGAGCATATAAGAATCACCAGGGGCGCCTGGGTGGCTCAGTCGGTTGAGCCTCCAACTTTGGCTCAGGTCAGATCTCACATTCGTGGGCTCAAGCCCTGCATCGGGCTCTGTGCTGACAGTTCAGAGCCTGGAGCCTGCTTCAGATTCTGTGTCTCCTTCTCTCTCTGCCCCCTCCCCCATGCTCTGTCTCTCTCTGTCTCTCAAAAATTAATAAAATGTTAAAAATAAATAAATAAATAAAAAGAATCACCAAAAGGTAGAAAAACCCACGTGCCCACGAAGAGAAGAAAGTCTGAACAAAATGTGCTCTGCCCGTACAACAGAGCATTACTCGGCCCTAAGAAAGAATGAAATTCTGAGCCACGCTAGGGTAGTGACGCACGCGGAACACACGACGCTCAGTGAACTACCCCGGACACGAAGGACAAGACTGTAGGATTTCCCCTCCATGAGGCGCCTACAACAGGCAAGTTGGTAGAGACAGAAAAGTAGATCAGAGCTTACCAGGAACAGGGAGTGACTGTTGTTTAAGGGGCCCGAGTTTCTGTTTGGAATGAGGAGAACCTTCTGGAAATGGACAGAGGTGACAATCGCACAACACTGTGCAGGTGCTTAGTACCCCTGAAGTGTACCCTTGCAAAAGGTGAAAATCGTGGGGGCGCCTGGGGGGCTCAGTCGACTGGGCGTCCGACTTCGGCTCAGGTCATGATCTCACGTTCGTGGGTTTGAGCCCCGTGTCGGGCTCTGTGCAGACAGCTCAGAGCCTGGAGCCTGCTTTGGATTCTGTGTCTCCCTCTCTCTCTGCCCCTCCCCTGCTCGCGTTGTCTCTTTCTGTCTCAAAAATAAATGTTAAAAAATAGTTCTTAAATTAAAAAAAGGTAAAAAAACAGTAAATTGCATATCCTACCATAATTAAAAACAGCTAACACCACACTCACATGGCGCTTGATGGATGGGCGCTGTCGTACAAGCGGGACATATGTAGGGGCGCCTGGGGGGCTCAGTCGGTTAAGCATCTGACTCTTGATCTAGGATCAGGTCATGATCTCACAGTTGGTGGGTTCGAGCCCCACGTGGGGCTCTGTGCTGCCGGCGTGGAGCCTGCTTGGGATTCAGTCTCTCCTTCTCTCTGCCCCTCACCGGCTTGTGTGCTCTTTCTCTCTCTCTCAGAAATAAGTAAACTTAACAAAATAGATACAATAAAAAGCTGTATATGTTAATTCATTTGTTCCTCCAATGACTCTTGAGAGCGGCACTGTCTACACCAAGAGAAATACAATGGGAGTCACACACGTCATTTAAAAATTCTCTAAGCAAAAAGAGCAGGTGAGTTTATACGATGTTCATTTTAGTAACAGAATTTAGGTAACCTGATATTTGCAAACGTGACCATTTCAGCGTGTAATCAATACAGAAATATTGATGAGATGGGGGCGCCTGGGGGCTCAGTCGGTTAAGCGTCAGACTCTTGGTTTCGGCTCAGGTCATGATCACATGGTTTGTGGGTTTGGGCCCCACGCTGGGCTCCACGCCAACAGCACGGGGCTGGGATTCTCTCTTTTTCTCTGCCCCTCCCCTGCTCACAATCTCTCTCTCCTAAATAAATAAACTTTAAAAAAAATTCATTAATGAGATCACTTCCTCCCCCCCCACACTCACATACACAAATCGTTCTAGGACCTTGAAATCTAGGGTGTATCTCATACTCGGTTCCTCCGAGGCTCAAGGGCCACACAGGGTCAGTGGTTACTGCACTGGACAGAGAGCAGGACTCCGCAAGGACTCTGGCTTTCACTCTGAGAGCCGGGAGCCACGGGAAGGACGTGATCTGCCTCAGATTACAGCAGGGTCCCTCTGGCTGTGTGGGGGCATGGGGCGGGGCCACCAGGAGGAGGAGAGGGTGCAGCTGGGGAGCGACCGTGGCTGGACCAGGCTGGGCAGCGGAGACGGGAAGCTGAGGCCAGATTCTGGACGCGTTCCACAGGCAGAGCTCACAGCTCACGCTTTCACGCCGACCGGATACCAGAGAAAAAGAGGCACCAACGAAGTGCCTAGTGGGCTCAGTGGGTTAAATGCCCGACTTCAGCTCAGGTCACGGTCTTGCGGTTAGAGAGTTCAAGCCCCGCATCGGGCTCTGTGCTGATAGCTCAGCCTGGAGCCTGCTTCAGATGCTGTGTCTCACTCTCTCTCCATTCCATCCCTGCTCTGTCTCTCTCTCTCTCTCTCAAAAATAAACATTAAAAAGTTTTTAAAAATAAAACGATAAAAATAAAATAAAATATTAAAAAAATAATGAAGATGATGCCAAAGTGTGCAGCCCGGGCCACTGGGAGGAGGGCACTGTCATCAACCAATGGTGACGGCCCAGAGGAAGCAGGCTTGGTTTGGGGTTTGGTCTTGGTTTCAGTTTGGGGGTGGCTGGGCGGTGGGCAGCTCGGCCTTGGACAGGTTAGATCTGGGGTGCCCAGCAGGCAAGCCGGTGGGGTGCTCAGCAGCGTGGTGCCGGCTGGACACAAAGTGCGGGGGACCAAGGGGGAAAGGGGAGATGCTCCCCGTCCCCCACCCAGGCGTGCCCGCCCTTCCTCCCTCTACCTGACCTTTAGGGGGCCTGGCCTCTCTCTCCCGGCTCCCACCACCCTGCATCTGGCCCCAACACAGACTTCAGGCTCGTGCTTTGGGAGAACCGGTTTCCAGAAGCCTGGCCACCCACGGTGCCGCCACCCCTACCTGGCTTCCACGCTCGCAGACCCCATCAAGGCGAGACGCGGCCGTCCATCAGAACCGTCTAGCAATGGGCAGAGGTGGCAGTGCGCTGGGAGAGGCCAAAGGGTGTGTGAGACGCACGGGTCTCGGTCCCTCACGCAAAGGCCTTGAGGGGGACGTGCTCCCAAGCACAGCTTTCCTACAGACTCAGTGGGCTCCGAGGTGGTGCCCTGGGATCAAACACTGATATTTCTGGAGGGAAACATACGCTGGCGATAAACAGACTTTGTAACAAAGAGCCTGGTGTCGGGTCGCCCCGCTCTGCCGCCATCAAGTCACCGGGGGGAGCTGTCCATGGTGGTGCGTGGCTAGCACTCGCCCACCGGCTGCCCTAGGAGGGGAGCAAATCTTTGCATGGCTGCCTCCCCAAAGGCCCAGACGGAAGAAGCCCGCAAAGCTCCGGGTCACACAAACGTGGCTTCAAATCTTCAAATCCCCACTCTGCGGTTCTCTGACCCTGAGCATCCGGCCTCACTTCTCTGGGGTCTCGGTCCTGGGGGACAAGGAAGGGTCTGGCGGCTGCCCGGTAGGCCTGGAGGGAATGATAATGGCAACAGGGGCGCCTGGGGGGCTCAGTCAGCCGAGCGTCCAACTCCGGCTCAGGTCATGATCTCACGTTTGTGGGTTCGAGCCCTGCGTCAGGCTCTGTGCTGGCAGCTCAGAGCCTGGAACCTGCTTCGGACTCTGTGTCTCCCTCTCTCTCTCAGTGTCTCCCCTGTTCGTGCTCTGTCTCTGTCTCTCTCAAAAATAAATAAACATAAAATAAAAAAGAGAGAGAGAGAGAGAGAGACCTGGATTAACCTGAGGAAGGAGTGAGCTGGGGCCCCAAGCCAAAGATTCTCTGACACACGGGCCTTAACATTGCCCAAAACTGGGGTCAAGTCCCTCAGGTTGACCCGTCCTGGTGCAAGTCCTTCCCCCCACCATGGTGATAATCTAGTAACACAAAAACCCGTGTGCTCTGACGTTCCTGTGAAATCCTCCCAAACGAAGCCCCGTAAGAAAGGCACTATTATTTCACTCCTCAGATGCACCCCGAAGTGTCCCGCACTGATGGGGACCCCACGCGCGAGGGTCCCCGGACCGATAGGGTAGGCCTCCTGATCCAGGAGGCTCGAATGCCACCCAGGACATGCCAGACGTCCTCCACCATCTAGAATACTCCTTCCCCTCTCCGTTTCCGGTCCCTGTGAAAGCTTCTCCGTCCTTGGTGCTCAGAGGCAGTTCCAAAAGCTTGCCCTGGGACCTGAGACCCAAGAATCTCGTAAGCGGCAGGACCAGGCACTCTCTCACCAGTGTCCCTAGGGTCCGGCATGGGCCTGGCATCGAGCAGCCGCGCAATCTTGGCTGCTGTCTGCAAGGGGTGAAAATGGTATAAAGCCTTTCTGGAATGCCATTTGGCAGGGCTCACCCGAATCTAAATGCACGCTTCTCTCTCCCTTAGCCATTCCTCTTCCAGGAATCTGGCCGCTAGAAACACTCCTACACAAATGACTGGAGGTGTGGATACAAAAATGTTTGGTCGGGTCACTCCCCAGCTCAAAAGCCTCCCGTGGCTCCCACTTTACTAAGAATCAAAGCCCAAACGCCAAAGACGCAAGACAGAAACTCCCGAGTAACAAAGAGATAGCGTGATTCAACTAATAATGGAGAGGAGAGGAGACACTAAAATACTCATTTAATCCAGGGGTGCCTGGGGGACTCAGTAGGTTAAGCATCTGACATCAGCTCAGGTCATGATCTCACAGTCTGTGAGTTCAAGGCCCACGTCGGGCTCTGCGCTGACAGCTTGAAGCCTGGAGCCTCCTTCAGATTCTGTGTCTCCCTCTCGCTGCCCCTCCCCCCGGCTCACTCTGTCTCTCTCTCAAAAATAAACATTAAAAAAAAATTAAAAGAAAAAAAGAACCCACATAGTGTGTGCGATTAAAGGGAAAAAATTTATGCATGGAAAAGAACCGCTGAATGAACCCCCAAATCCTCATGGGGTCCCTTTCGGAGAGGGGAGAGGTAGGGCAGGGGTGGGGGGCAGTGACAAGGCTACCACGGTGGTCACGCCTTTCTTCCCCGTATAATAATTCATACACACCCGCCCTCAAACGGGCAACCCCGAGAGCAAGAGGTAAAGAAATCTTACTCTCGCCCTCGTCCCCCAAGTCTCCATTCCATTCGCAGGGCCCTCGAAACAACTCAGAAACGTGCTGACCTCCACTCTACACTGTGTCACTGCCCCCCCCCCCGCCCCCACGCAGCAGCGGCCTTACCCCAGAGCCTGTCAGAAATGCAGAGTCTTGGGCCTGCCCCAGGCCACCCTACTCTGAACCTGCCATTCAGGTTTGAGAAACTCTAGATCCACATCGCACAGGCTAAAGCCCGGTTCATAATAAGAGCAACAACAGTGGCGTGTGGGGGGGGGGGGCTCAGTCGGTTAAGCGTCCGACTTCGGCTCAGGTCATGATCTCACCGTTCGTGGGTTCGAGCCCCGCGTTGGGCTCTGTGCTGACAGCTCAGAGCCTGGAGTCTGTCTTCAGATTCTGTGTCTCCATCTCTCTGCCCCTCCCCCCTCCTCAAAAATAAATAAACACTTAAAATAATAACAGCGACAACAGAGTAAGAGCACCCCGCCTTCACAGCGCATTTGTTATGCGCCAGTCACACAGCGTGTGATCTCACAGGACCCGCCCAGCCCCACCAGGTGGGGTGTGGATCTCTGGCCCCAAATCTACAATTCCAACCTCCAAAGGGCTCTAAAAACCATCCTCGGTCTTGTTCCCTGGCTGCACTCGGGGGCACCCTGGGGCTGCAGGACGGTCCCTCAGGGTCCCAGCAGCCGCACATGCGGTAGCAGCGGCAATGTCCTTTGGGCTGAGCTCCCACCTGCAATATTCTGAATTTCCAGACACCCACAAGGCCAGCGACGCCCATAACATGGGTTTCTGTTGACCTGTGATGTCACCTAGCCTCCAAGGCCTTAGGTCCCCTTCGCGCACGAATGGGTAAACTGAGGCTGAGAGGGCTGGGGGCTGGCTCTGAGCCAGCTTGGCCTGGAGCCCTGACCCCCCAAGCCCCCCACGCCTCAGTCCGGCTGACTCACTCCCGCCCCAGCTGCTCACAGGCTTGCAAAGGCACAAACACATCCGCCACCGGGGCGGCCTCTCCGGTTATGCTAATGAAGACACAGCGCTGGGTAAAAAGGGAAGGAGGGAGGGGCGATGGTGCCCTGCTGGGCCGGGGCCTCCAATCAGGGGAGGCCCAAGTTGGACCCCGGGCAAACCGGGGTAGGGCGGCAGGGGGTTGGGGGCAAGGAGTGGGGGGCCACTTCCGGACAGTGGGCTTTCTCAGCTCGGACCCTGGAACCAGG
>PJEM01019092.1:0-16909 GCA_004023845.1 Helogale parvula
GAAAAATAAAAAGAGAAGGGGGGAAAAGAAAGGACCAGTCCTTGAGGTCCAATGTCTAAATCATACAGTTTCCAAAGGAAGAGAAAAGAGGAAATGGAAGGAAAAAACACCAGCCAAGTAAGTCAGGACAAGTTCCCAGAACTGAATGACATCAGTTTCCAGATTGCAAGGACTTGTGAATCGCCCAGTACAATGGATAAAAATGCTATAATTGAGGAAGAAGGAGGGACAGAGAGAGAGAGAGAGGAAGAGAGAGAGAGAGAGAGAGAGAGAGAGGAAGGAAGAAAAAGAGAAGAGAAGGGGAGTAAAGGGGGGAGGATTAATTGCAATAATATACAAAGTGTCATGAATTGGAATAGATTCAGCATTTTATAACAGCCAGGCCAGAGGCTAGAATATCATGGAAGGGAGGCTTCAAAAGTCTGAATGGAATGATTCCCAAGTTAGAATATTATACCCATCCAAACCCTCCGACAGGTGTGAGAATAAAATAAAGACATCTTCAGAGATGCAAGTTCTCAAAATTCTACCTACCCCATGCTCTTTTTCAGAGAGCTGTGCTTTACCAAAGGATGCACTTCCCTTAAACAAGGAAGAAAACAAACAAAACAGAAGATACAGATATAGAAACAGAAGAGCAACATGCAAAAGGCAGGAAAGGAGCCTTTAAAAAAATTTTTTTAATGTTTATTTATTATTGAGAGATAGAGAGAGATGGAGCATGAGCCTCAGAGGGGCAGAAAAGGGGAGACACAGAATTTGAAGCAGGATCTAGGCTCTGAGCTGTCAGCACAGAGCCCGATGTGGGGCTCAAACTCACAAACCACTAGATTATGACCTAAGCCCAAATCGGATGCTTAACGAACTGAGCCATCCAGCGCTCCAGGAAAGGGGTCTGAATGATGACTGAATAGGCAGATCCTAAGTTTTTACTGTGCTTCAGCCCAAAGGTCAAAATCAGCAGGTTGGAGCATACAACGCCTAAGAAAGAAGTCTCCGAAAAGATAGAACTGATGGAATAACCAATGTTTCTGAGCATTTTGAGATGAGATGGGAACACTTGTCAAAGATTTGGATGAATTGGTGTTACTTACGAAGAGGAATAAACAAATTTTTAAAAATACAGGATATCGTTAGTTCTAAAGAAAACAAAAACTGATTTAGAAAGGAAAAGCGATCTGTGGTTGCAGCAGGATTCAGCTGAGGACGGTGTTCATGTAGTTGTAAGAATAAACCCAGAACACCTATGTAATCATGGCGGGGGAGTAAAAAATCAAGAGGTAGCAATATCTGGAACAAAACAAAGCACACCCAGCTGGAATAGTTGATAGTGGTCGCCTCTGGGGAGGGGTGTCTAGGCAGCAGGCCACAAGGGGACTACTCCTTCCTGAAATAAATCTTGTGGAGTCATCGACTCTAAAAGTAAATGTGCAACTTGGATGAAGATGAGTACACAAACTACTAACAAGTGGAAGCCAACCTTGTCAAATAGTCCCTGAGCTCTCTGCATGTGTACTTCTCGGATTCGGAAAGCTTTCTGGGCACACGAAGATACAGTGTATTTTCCTCACCCACCATGGGGTGTTTGGGAATGAGGTGGCCCCACCTCACCCTGTGACCAAGATTCAAGAATAATCTCAGGTCTTACAAATGCAAACCCCACACAATTTGTCTAAGTAATTTTTCCTTATTGTTTAGGCTGGGATTCCTACGTAGCCGCATATTGGGGGAATGGGTGGGAATAGAGATTACCAGTGGATGGGGCGTAGTCAGGAGAAGCACCCAGACTTGCTGACCAGATGGCAGTTAGCAAGGGTGGGACAGCAAGTGGTCAGCAAAATGCAAATGATAGCAAGAATAACTATTCGGATGAGTGTAGAACTTCCAGTTTACAAAAAACTCACATCCTTTAAATCAATGCCTGCCACAATTTAGGACAACAACATTGTTTCTACCTAACATGAAAGCTGAACTGTAGGCAGGCATTTAGGGTCAACAGCAGCCCCCCCCCTCCGTCCCTGGGGCTCCTAATCAACAGCCAACATCAACTGCAAGCCTTGTGAGTGAACCACCTCAGACGGCCAACCCATTTAAGCCAGGCAGTGCCAAACCCAGTTGCTATCTGTAACCTCATGAGGGTCCCCCAAGTGAGAATCACTCAGCAGAGCCTAGCCAGTTTAAAGAACCATGAATATAATCATACGTTTTTGTTGTAAGCCACTAAGATTTGGGCTGGCTCGTTATGCAGTAACAAACAAGCTGGAAAATCTACTCCAGCCTCTTCATTTCCCCAATAGAAAAATAAAATCCTAGAACTGGGGTGGGTTGGCCAAGGTCTCAGAGCAGAAAAGACTCAGGCCTTCAGACCTTCAGGCCATGGCTCCTCACCAAGGCCACTGAGTCTATATTACATGGTGCCAAGGTCTTCCTCTCCTTCCTCCTTCCCTTCCTCTTCCTCCTCCTCCTCCTCCTCTCCTTCTTGTGACTTTTTATCTTGATAGTCTCAACTTCTGGAAAAGTTTCAAGAACAGTATAAGAAACTCCCATATACGGTTGACTTCCATGCACTAACTATTTGCATTTTACCTCATTGGCCAATGTTTTTTTTAAAGCCAACATTTCCCCGCAGAGAGGTTGCCCACAGACTTGATCCCTGCTGAGTGGCTAGTCACTGCTCAGCGCATCCCAGCAGGCAGGACAGGAGAAATGGGCGCCTGAAGATGAGAGGGGTGGAGGAGGAAACGCCTGGAGAAAAGAGGAATGTGAATCAAGGAGAAAGGGTGTCAGAAGGGAGAGCAGAATCCCGCAGGACCAATGTGTCTTCCATCAAGGCATTCCCCAGAAGCAGCTCCCTAAACTGGCCTGACTTATGGTTCCTATCGAATCTCAAGTCTGAAGGCCCAAGTCAGAATCTTGCCTTTAGCAGGATGACCTGCGGCAGGTTTCCTTCTGCCTCTGAACTCTGGTTTTGCCTTCCTGTACAAACCAGATTCAATAAGCGGACACATGGGAAAGGGCTTTGCAAGTGAAGCAGAGGAAAGGAATTTTAACTGCCTGTGTCGGATGGAATCCCTTGGCGAGCTTTCTAAAAATCCTAATGTTACAGCCCCATCTGCAGAAATTTCTATTTTTAAATGGCCTGGGGCACAGGCACTACAGTTTTTTAAATATCTCATATAATTTTTAATGAGCTGCCAAGGTGGAGAATCGCTGTGATAGACAATGTCACCATGCCTGGGGGGTGGGGGTTGGTGTTTGAACTCCAGGAATCTTCTGGACCAGATGTCCTCTGTCTTGGCTCCTTTCCCACTTCTGCTACATCTCTCGGCACCAAAGTAAAACCTCTGAGTTAGGAGTATCCTCCATTCTAAGCCTGGGATGCTTCACCTTTATTTAAATCATCTCCTTTCTGCAGTGTCCCTTTCTGCATCTCCGATGACACATTCTGGAAAGATTGCTCTCTGGAAGAGCTTCTTAGATGCCCAGTCCCTGGTGCTGGCCAGAGGTTTTGTTTCTACCGCAGGGTTCAGCAGCTGCTCTTCTTCCCTTCCAGCTCTTTAAACCTCTGATTGCTGGCCAGCAGTTCTATGTAATTTGGGATTAGCAGGAATCAGGACTCATTTGCAAATACCTTTGAAAAGAAGTGTGGGAGGGATTTTAGATTCCTTGGTGGTCTTAGCAAGACAAAAGAAGAATTTCCCAGATAGAGTATAACTTAGTTTATTACAAAAATAACCTTTATGGTACATTTAGTCACCCCTCCTGGTTTGGTTTTTTGTTTTTGTTTGTTTTTTTTTTTTTTTGCTAAGATATTTCTGAAATCAACTACTTCTTTTATTCTGAAGTTTAAATTCTTCCATCCCTCCTTCCCTCTCTACTACTACCCCTTCTTCCTTCTCCTCTTTCTTCCTTCTTCCCTCCTCTCTCTGTTAAAAAAAAAAAACAATTACTCCTGACACTCCTTAAAGACAATAAGGCAGACTTTGTTCAAGGGGTGGGGAAGGGGTGTGGACTACCAATAGTTGTGGGGACCGATGTAATGGGCTCGAATCTGAATACAAGGAAAAGTGGGAATTTACGAGAAGCAAGGTGGGGGTGAGTGACGGAAAATTACTAAGAGGAAATATCAAGAGTAGGAGGGACTTGGTGTCTGGCCAGGGGATCACCGAGGGAAGGTAGAGGAGGAAGAGGCTGATTAGATACGAAGGGCAGTCGCATATGGAGGACAGGAGGTTCTGGCTAAACCAACTTAGCAGGATTCTTGCTAAAATGGAACGATGTGAAGATGAACACAGAAGCCTAAAGTTGGGGCCCAGCTGAGAGGAGAATTCAGGCGAGTCTGATCGATCAGAGTTTGGTCAAGGAGAGAATGCTGGTCACCTTCTTCCCCCCTGCCCTAATTCCCTAACAATAGACAGACAGCAAAACACAGTTTGAAAGATGTTATAATAGAGTTCTACAAACTTCTGTGGAAGCATTCACCTTTATTTCGGATAGGTACAGGAGAGGAGGATATTTTAGCTGAATTTGGAAGGATGGGCTTGAGATTTCTTCAGACAGAGATTGGAGGAAAGATATCCTGGGCAAAGGAACAGCCCAGGCCAGGAACTAGCAGGGTATGTTAGGAGAATTGCTTTGGAAGTTCAGAGAATGGAAATGTTTCCTTGGGGAAAGAGAGATGATGAATGATGGACTGTTGTCTAGAACTGGCTGGTGCAAGAAATTCTAAAGGGAAACATCTTTGGTCTGAGGTCTGGTTGGTCTCCCATTTCTCAGATTCCCAAACTCTATTTTCTTAGTATCTATGGAGGGAATCAGATTTGAACTTGTGTGACTCCACCTCTTCCTGCTCACTCCTATATTCACTGTATTCCGGCCGCACAGCCTCCTTTCCATTCCTGACTATAAATTCATTCCTGCCTCAGGGCCTTTGCTCTTGCCCGAAATCCCCAGATCTGCATCTGGTTGCCTTCTTCTTGTATCCAGGTCTCAAGTCAAATAGCACACATCATGGAAGCCTTCCCCACCACTCCATCTGAACTTATCCTTCCCCATACACTCCCTGCCTGTGAACACACCTTGCAAAAACTTCTCTTTAACAGTCACTATTATATGTATTGATTCAGTTTGTTCATTTGTTCATATGTTTATTGTCTATCTTCCTCTTCCAGTATATAAAGTCCAAGAAGGTATGGTCTTTCTTTTTTTTTAATTTTTAATGTTTATTTATTTTTGAGAGAGAGAGACAGAGTGCAAGCAGGGGAGAGGTGGAGAGAGAGAGAGGGAGACACAGAACCTGAAGCAGCTCCAGCCTCTGAGCTGTCAGCACAAAGCCTGAAGTGGGGCTCAAGCCCACGAGCCATGAGATCATGACCTGGGCCAAAGTCAGACACTTAACCAACTGAGCCATCCAGGTGACCCGAGGGTCTGGCCTTTCTTAGTTTCCCACTGAATCCCTAAAACTCGGCCAGTTCAGGGCAGTTGGTAAGTGTTCCACAAATTAGCTGACTAAAGCACACTGGCACATGTTTTTAACTGGAGCCGTCCTTTCCCAGGAACCAGAATACTCATGTTCTCTATCCCATCCTCAATGTCAAGGTATCTCGGAAGTAAGATCAGATTTGTAATTGATTAGGGGCGCCTGGGGGGCTAATTGGTTAGTCTTCCGACTTCGGCTCACATCATGATCCCATGGTTAGTGAGCTCAAGCCCCACATGGGGCTCTGGGCTGTCAGCTCAGAACCTGATATGCTTTGGATCCTCTGTCCCCTTCTCTCTTTCACTCCCCTGCTTGTTGTACTCTCTTTCTAAAAAATAAATAAACATTTAAAGACACAACAAAGGAATTGTTATTGATGAGCATGGAAAGCAAACAAAAAGAAACTGAGAGCCTGAAGGAAAGCTCTAGCTGGGTAAGGCCTGACAAGATGCCCCTGCTCTGCAACAGACATCACTTGCCCACCCACACCCTGCATGCAGGCACGTCTCAGACCTCGGGTTTCTTCCCGATCCCCCCACCCGCCAACCCCAGGGGCTCATCAGCCTCCCTGCCCATGTTCTCCAGGATGCCACATCCTGGAGATTTCCTCCTTGGCACTGTCAACTCTACAGTCCCAGCTGGGACTGCCTCTGGGGTGGGGGTGGGGGGCGTCCCACGTCTTCTCACTCTCAGGAGGGGGGTGAAGGAAGAGCAGGCTTTGTGCCCTGTGGGTAAGAGAGTGACCCAGGTCAGAGGAGGCAGAGGCTCAGGAGAGGAAGGAAACTACAAGCCTGAGTGATTTGGCTTCTTCGTTTGTTGTGTTTTTTTTGACAAACCTGGAGGGCTTTAAGAGTGTCTTTTTTTTTCGGCATATTTCAAAGTTAAGTACATTCTACTAATGAAAGCAACTTCTAAACCCCATTTTCTTTTGGTTAAATTTAAAAAATCTTTTTAAAAAAGGGGGCAAAAAAGCAAATAATCTCAGGAATGTTTTTATTTTATCTTGCTTCCAAGCAAGGAAAGAAGACTTTGCATCAGCTAAAGCCAGAGTCATCCATTTCTGGGCCTTGAGTGCTCATGAGTGAATCCGGTAGCTAAAGGCAAATTTTCATTTCAGCCTCCTAGACTGCCCTAATTACCTGGCGGAAATCACAGAAGGTGATGCCAAGTGGCATTTGAGCCTGTCATTTTCTTTTACTGTTTGAGGGATTCAGATATTTTCCACTCTAATGTGGCAAAATATTCAATCAGCTTAAATTATGCATGCACTCCAGATCAAGCCAGCTAGATGTCAAGAGCAATTCAATAAATATATTTTTTTGAATTTTGGAGACGAAAAGTCAACACGATCAAAGTTTAGGGGAGCTATATACAAATTAGCTTTGTAATATGTGGAAAACAAGTGTGGAAGCAAGAAAACTTTTTCTAGGATCGCTAGACAATTTGCATTAGTAACATTCTGGCAATACCGAACAGACAGTTTTAATTTCCAAGGCCCATCTTGAGTTTCTAAGTCTTCCTCATTTTTAAAAATAGATGTCAGATAACATGTTATATTTGTCACTTTCTTTGTGATTGTGACCACATTGCACCTTCTCTGTTTCACTGCACTCATTTTTCAGGAGAGAAAATGTTGTCAGGGTCAAGTTGAATGTGTAGAGGTGGGTTCTAGCATTTCTGGTTACCTTAGGTGGTATAATGGATTAGTTTTGGGAATTCAGGAAACATTTCTAAGCAGTCAACTCAGTGACAGGAACTGAACCAGGGTCAGCATGAATGACACACTGGTGCTGTAGGCAAGCCTTTCGTAACCTCCCGACTTGCGGCTCAGTAACTGATGCGAGGTAGAACAGGATAAGGGTCATGTCAGAGCGCATGGTGAGATCATGGGGAAAGGAGATTCCTTCCGATCAGGGGTCCAAGGAGAAGGAGAGATTGTTAAGGATGTGTTAGATTTCCATAGATATGCGTGTGCAGAGTGTGTTCTAGACAGAAGAAACGTCTTGAGCAAAGATACAGAGTTGTACAAAATCAAGTGTGCTGTGCCAACAGTGAGTTCGCCAGCGTGGCTGGAGACCAGAATGTTGATAGTGCGGGGAGAAGAGGTGTTGACTGAGTGGAACACAATAAACCTCAAAAAGACTATGAAGAACTTTGGATGACAGACTGAGGGATTTGGTCAATAGTTAGTGGGCAAGAGAGAGCCACCTAAGGCTTCTGAGCAAAGGCATGACAGACAAAACTGTTTTGGGAAGGAATTTGAACTGCAGTGTCACAAGGGCCTGGGCCCGGCTGAGGCTGCCAGCATGGCATAGAGGAGTGGCATGCTTTATTGCTGACCCGTCTTCATTTGGCCAGCCCCTTAAATGGGGGACGATGGGAACACAGAGATGCATAATCAAGTTGTCTCATTTCAAAGAGTTCACAGTGGACTAATGCCATATCCGACGAGACTTGCTTCCAGGAACTGCTGCTCATGTAACCGAGGCCCTTCTGTGTCTCTGTAGCTGATAACCAATCCTCAGACTAGAAGTGAAAAGTTCTGACGATCAACCAGAAACAAAATTAGCCAAAGCCAGATAGCTTGATATTTCGAAAAGTGCAAATAGGAGACTATTTTTTAAATTTATATATTTGCAAAAAACAAACAAATGCCAAAACCCAGTCTTTAAAATGTGACATCGCTTTTATCTCCAATAATTTGGACTCAGGACATCTGGCTACCAACCTTGGGGATTACCTGTAGCTGGACTTTATTTTCCTCATTTGTAAATTAGTGATAATACTCAGTCTTTCTGCTTCAAACAAGATAATGAATATTAAAGTATTGGGTCAGCTGTGGATATTAAAGAATTATTATAAATGGTCAAATCTGGGGTAAAATCAAACTTCCTTTGTAAGATGCCTATAGCAGGTGATGAATTGAGTTTCCCCACTACCTTATCACACTGTTCAAAAGCTCAGAACTGATTCTTAATGACCACCCTATTTTCCAATATAGGAATTCCACCACAATTCCAACAAATTGCATGTCCTCAGATTGTAAGCCCCACACTGGTTAAGGAACCATGTCTGTCATTCATCAACACACCACGTGACACCTAGAACCTACACGGGTACAGAGTAGGCACTCAGTGGAGACTGGCTGAATGAACTAAAATAACTGATGGTTATGGGTGCTTTTCCCTTCATATTAGATGCAGTTCTTTTATTTCTGGCCTTTAATTACTTACCATCCTACCTTTACATGATCTTTTTTTTTTTCCATTTAAAAATTGTAAATATCAGGGCATCTGGGTGGCTGATTTGGTTGAGTTTCTGACTTCAGCCTAGGTCATGATCTCATTGTTCCCGAGTTTGAGCCTCGCGTTGGGCTGTGTGCTGACAGAGCAGAGCCTGGAGCCTGCTTCAGATTCCGTGTCTCCCTCTTTCTTTCTCTACCCCTCGCCCTGCTCGTGCTGTCTCTCTTTTTCAAAAATAAATAAAACATTTAGAAAATTGTAAATATCTACTGTGTGCTGGATATGATGTTAAGCAAAGAAGATAAAATGGTGAGAAAAAAATGACTTGGTTCTTGATTTTATGGAGTTTATAACAATATTTATTTTTATCATAATCAGTTTCACAGATCCTATCTTTACCAAACAATTCTACACATCACTATTTATAGTATCATTATTTAAAATTAAATAAAATTTATTGGGACCATTTGAAACCTCTTTGGGATATCCCAAGCCCAAATGAAAAGGAGCTGTGCCATAAATATTGACAACAGTATTTTTTTTAATTTATAGTAAAACAATAACCAATATTTACACCACTGATCTTTAAAACATAATTCATCCAAGAAGTTGTTTTTAGATAAATTTCAACTACTGATAGAGTATTGAATGGCTGGGCTAACACAGAAAACTGAATTTTTGAAATTAAGCTCATTTTTAAAATTAAATTTGGTTAATCAACCAAAGAGTGAGCATGTATATTTACACGCACATGTGTCCACTCTGACCAGAGAACCAATTTACAAATTGGTCACTCTGCAACAAAATATTTTGTATATTAAAGAAAAAATAAAAAGAGGGTTCTAGAAAATGACAAGTTACAAATTTATCAAAATTGTCAATTAGCAAAGTCAAACAGAAAAATATGAGTTAAAATTACCATTGAAAGTATTCCTGCTTCCAGTGATCTGTTTTCATCTTTAAAAAAAAATGATTTCTAACTTACTGGTACTGTGATCAGAGAATATAATCTCAAATTCCTTAAATTTTATTGAGACTTTGCTGTCTACCATGAAGCTATATTTTGGGAAGATTCCATATGGGTTCCAAAATGACGTATATTCTCTCATTGCTGGATTCTCTATGTATGTTTTCAGGTGATTACAAGTTTAGAAATTTCTTCATAGAGAACTGAATTTTTTTTTAATGTTTATTTGTTTTAGAGAGACCCACAGAGTGTGAGTGGGGGAGGGGCAGAGAGAGGGAGACACAGAATCCAAAGCAGGCTCCAGGCTCTGATCTGTCAGCACAGAGCCCGACGAGGGTCTTGAAACCACAAAATGCGAGATCATGACCTGAGTCAAAGTCGAACACTCAACTGACTGAGCCACCCAGGTGCCCCAAGAATTGAGTTTTTATTAGTATTTCATAAATCTTTTCATTGCTAGTAATATTTTTAACATAAAGTCTACCATGTTTGACTTTTCCTTAGAATTTCTTTTTCCATCTGTTTATTTAAACATCTCAATGCCTTTATGGTTTCATTGTTTCTTTTGTATTTACCATATAGCTATGTTTGTTTTAAATCCCATCTAAAAACCCGTCTTCCAACTGGAGAGTTTCGCTCACCCACATTGATTGAGATAAATGACTTGTTTGAATTCATTTTGTTCATTTTATGTCATGCTTTCCACTTTTCTGCTTTATTTACTTAAAAAAATTTTTTTAATGTTTATTTATTATTGAGACAGAAACAGAGCATGAGTGGGGGAGGGGCAGAGAGATTGGGAGACACAGAATCCGAAGCAGGCTCCAGACTCTGAGCTGCCAGCACAGAGCCTGACGCGGGGCTCAAACCCACAAACTGTGAGATCATGACCTGAGCCAAAGCCGGTTGCTTACCCAACTGAGCCACCCAGTGTCTCCCAAACCTGTCTCAATGTGAATTTCTTTTCATTTATTCTGCTTGGGGTTCACCACTCATTCTGAATCTGAGCATTGGTGTCTTCCATGAATCCTAGAAAATCTCAGCCATTACTTCCCCAAGTATTTCCTCTCTTTGTTCTATCTTTCTGAAATGCTGATGAGTATATTGGAGATTTATACTCTGCTACCTGTGTTTCTAAACTTTTTGCTGTGTCCAGTTTTGTGTCTCTATTCTTTTTTCTATATAATTTCTTTAGATTTATCTTAGAGACCAACAACTCTTCTGCTGTACCTAATATACTATTTAATCCATTAACCTTCTAATGCTGATTTATTTAATTTTGTTATATAACAATTCTAATAGGTGGGTTCTCCTTGCTCTCTGCCTTGTCAAATTTTACAATCTTCATTTGTCTTATTTCAATGTTCCTATTCACTACTTCAGGCCTGGTAATTATATTTATTTTATATTCCATTTCTAGCAATTCCAATATCTGCCATAATCATGGGTGCCTCTCAGTAGTTTGCTGTTGTTGCTGAATCTCACACACAGGTTAACTCTGGTGTCTAGAGGTTTTTGCATATGAGTTCCTATTCCTTGAATGTTCTGGGCAGAAATTCTTGGAGGCTTGAGTTTTAAGTGTATTTCTCCAGAAAAGACTTGTATTTGCTCCTTCCAGTCATCAAGAGGCTTTTGCACCTCAGGACTACTTTGAAGTTAATTTTTAGTCTGGATTTGTGGTACCATATGAGTAGGGTAAATTCTGGTTTCAAATTCTCAGACCCTATCCAGGTTTAGGAATTCTCAGAGGAAACTTTACTCCTTCCTTCTTTCCTTCCTTCCTTCCTTCCTTCCTTCCTTCCTTCCTTCCTTCCTCTTTCTTTCTTTCTTTCTTTCTTTCTTCTTTTCTCTCTCTTTTTCTGCTCTCTCTCCCTCCCTCTTACCCTTCCTTCCTTTCCTTCTCTTCTCTCCTCTCACCTCCCCTCCCCTTGTCCTGTCTTGTCTTGTCCTTCCCTCCCCTTCCCTTCCCCTCCTCCCTCCCCCTCTCCTCCCCTTCCCTTCACTTTATTCCTACTCTACTGAGAGTCAGAGTAAAATCTAGTATTTGTCATTTTCTTCCTTTGTGAGTTGTGGGACTTTCTCCTTAGGGGAGTTTAGGTCTATGTGGTAGTCTTTAATCCACCTCCACTCTGCCCAAGTGCAGACTTTGTCTCCACTTAGAAACCAGACACTAGACCACCCCTGATCAGAGCTCACACAAGGACAAACTACCCCTAGGGATCCATACTTTTCTTTATGCCTGGCTTCCTCACTTTCCCCTCAGCTCATCTGTGCATTGACAGAATATGTGATTCTTATATTTTAGGTGTGTTATATAATAAAAGGTTTATATAAGCGTATCTTTTACCGTCTACCTTCTCAACCTTTTCTTTAAAACCTTCTCCTTTTGTTCCTCTCTCTGCAAACAAAGCCACCATAAAGGAAGAACAAAATATTAAATAAATCATGTTTATCATGACACTATTAATTTGTCATTTTTTGAACAGAAATTATGTACTTTAAGGATGTTTTTAAATTAATGTGCCACCCTAAGCTAACACTATTTTTTGAGTGTCCATTGACTTGTGTTCACCTTACAAACTGTTTTCTTTGCTTAACCTCAGGGAGTTCATAGTGTAATCCATGTACCTAAAAGGCATTTGCTCTTGTCAGGAACAGGAACATTTTTACTTATCCCTCTTGGTTTTTTGGCTGGTCCAGTAGTTAAGTTGACACAAGACAATTAACAAGGGAAATAAAACCTCACAAGTTTAAATACATACCCATGGAGGAGTCACAGCTCTAGGACCTAAGACTTGGCCAAAGCAGGCTGTTTATATACCTTTTAGACAAAGAAACATAAATTTATGGGGAACTGACAGGACAAAGAAACTCAGGCTTGGGTACTAATTAGTGAAGAAGCTAATCAGAGTTTGTTTACATAGCTTTCTTGGCTATGTAAATTCTCTAAATTCTCTATCTCTGGCAATAAGGATGTCTCTCTACATCCTGGTACAGGGACAGTTACTTTCACAGGGTCATTTATATTCCTAGGAGACAGAGAGGAGGGTCAGGGCATCCATCTTGAACCTATTGTTTCTTAAATAACTTTAATTCAAAATAATTAATATGCCACTCTGGCATATTTTGGAGTGGCCTCCCCTGAGCCCCATCACTGTTAAAGACAAACAGCAGCATTTGATGGTAAAGATGAAGCCTGGAGATGTACACAGCCGGTCTTAAACCCAGTTCCAAATTCCATGTCCCTACAACTTCAACATGCGTTTGCTGCCATCATTTTTCTATTTGCTAGAAAATTGTAAACATTGATTAGGTGCTAGAGAAGAAGATGGGGGCCTAGAGAGGGAACCAACAAGTGTGAAGGGAAAGGCTCCTCCTCACAAGGAACCTTGCTTTGTGTTGGGAGAATCAGAAATGAGTAATAAGTAGTCTCTACTCTTAAGTAATTTACAGACATAAGAGCTAGAAAACATGGTTTTTCTTGGGAAGCAGGGACTCTGGTTGCCTTGGAGGCACTATGTTAAACTGTCCCAACTAGCTTCCTCAGGGCGCCTATGCACTGGTTGAGAGAAAACTGCATAAGAAAACAAAGAATTCTATTGCTGGGGCCCAAGTGGGACACAGAAAGGAGGAAGTTACCCCTATTTGTAGAGGAGAACTTTGGATATGGAAAGTAGCAGGAAAGGTAAGGAGGGAATCAGGTGGTGGTGGTGAAAGGGAGCAGCTTCCGCAAGCATCATTTGTCACCAAGAGGTGACCTGTGGCAACATCCTGGGAAACCTGAGCGGCGTCAGGATGTGATAGACATAGGACCACAACTGGTGACCAGTAGGCATGCAGCTCTCCAGCATCCTGGCCTACAGGAGACCAGTAGGACCTCTCTGTGAAAGAGAGAGGTCAGAGTTGCAGAGGTGGGGGGTGCACAAGGAGGCCAGGGACCCCCAGACCAATGACGGCAGACAGCATCTAGAGAGTAGCATTCAGAGCTGAAATATCCAGAAGAATAGCACACGTGCCACTGGGAGCACATGTGTGAGAGTTGACCCCCTTTGGTTGCTAGAAAGTCATAATTTCAAAGAAGGTCTGAAACCTGCCACAGGATAAGTAGGAATCCGGGGATTCCCTTGGGCTTCAAAGCCAACCCTGAAGGGAAGGACCATTATCCAGATTTTCTGTCATCAGAAAATTCACCATTCATATATTCCATCTATTGTCTCAAATGTAATTTTTCTGCTTAAAAAGCTATAGGCTGTCATAAGGGGAAACACACATTAAAAGCAAGAGCTTTGATTTTCCCTTTTAAAAAAAAACGGAAAAGATTTCCTTCCTTTTGCTTAGAAAACTTGTACTTCTAAGTCCTTGTTCATCTCTTTAACATGCACTCCTTTGAAAACTAGATAGACCTATTGTCGGTTTTATGACCCTGGAGTGTCTTTCTCACTCCATCTATGGGCACCATCTATTTGAAAGGCAAACATCAGGGGGAGGTAGCTCCCTATTTCCCAGTTCCCATAGAAGGGGAAGAAGCTGATTTCAGTGGGTACCTTGCTCCAATTTGAAAAGCTACCTCTTGCCATAAAGATATGGTAAGTTTGTTTCTCTTCCAGGTAAAGCCAATTCGCCAGCATGGGTGGTTTTCCCAATTTCCAGGGTAAAGTTAGACAAAAGGTGCTGTCGAGTCCTCTAACTTGAGGACGAGTCATCATTGATCTTGAGAACATGTGTCTAATGATTTGTATTGTGCACCTTGCTGTATCAGGGAGTGAGAGTCTTTTCTGTCTTTGCAATCACTTGGCAGATCCCCCATTGATGTTCATCACGTGGTTTAATGCCTACTCAGTAGTTAATTAAAGTGCCTTCTTCCTCTATCTCCTTTGCGGTAAGGTTTTCCAGGTTGGGAAGGGATTTTGTTTTTAATTATATTTTTCCAACACGTTTCAACAGAATAATACCCAACTAAACTTCTTAAACGTGTGTAGAGTTGTTGGTCTCCTCCACTGAGTTCCATGTCCTGATAAAAACCTCCTTAACTGTAATGCCCTGGGTTAGCAAATCCCCCAGGAGCACGGAGATGCCAGAGACAGATGCCTGCTACAGGTGAAGACAAAGATGGAGTTTAAGCCGATACCCAGATTGCATCCCATCACTTATGCACATAGATCTATTCAATGAAAATTTATTTTTCCATGTACCTGACAGTGTGCTAAAACTCAAATATGGCCCAGGCTACAGGTGTGTTAATTCTTAACCCTAACAAGTTTTTTTTTCTTTTGCTATTTAACAGAACCCATATCTCTAACTATGTATGCCCATATGGTGTATATAAGCAAATACAAGTTAAACAGATTAACCGTCAATGGTATCATTTTTTTGTATTTACACAGTGATTTGTTTTCCTTTTATCAAATGTATTTGTCAACAAAAATTCCGGGATGCAAAGGCTTTGTCCGAGGCAAGGAAAAGCTCTACGGCCATGCAGTTTGCAAACCAGAGAGACATAGCTTTCTGGAACCAACCAAAAGTATGCTCGGAAGGGGAAGGATTGAGCTCCGTATTAAATAGACAAAACCACACAAGCTCCGTGCTCCCTTCAGGAGACTTGTCAGACACAAGTTCCAAAATGCTAGTTTCAGGACAGAGTGGCAAGCAGGATACAGCTCACTATTTCCGGTAGCAGTTTCAGGATGTTGCAACCACTGGAGCACATAACAGGAAGTGTAGCAGGGGTCTTTCTGTAAATTTTGCTGAATTTTGTGCAAGCTTGTCATCTCAGGCTTTGCTGACTGGTTTCTTTCCTTGTGGTCATTTGGCCTGATTTAAAATTTCAGTTTCTCTCCCTTGACATAGGGAATCCATTTCGCCTATCGGTGATTGCTCTCTAATTATTGGTGTCTGTTGCCCTCCTATTCATATACATTATTTCATTTGAGTTTTACACGTATCCTGTAGGCAAGATGGGTGCTGTTTTCTTGTACCTCTGGTGCATACAGAGTTTCCTTTTTTTTTTTTTAACATTTATTTACTTTTGAGAGAGAGAGACATAGAGTGTGAGCGGAGGATAATCAAAGGGAAAGGGAGACACAGCATTAGAAGCAGGCTCCAGCCTCTGAGCTAGCACAGAGTCTGATGCGGGGCTGGAACCCACGAACTGTGAGATAATGACCTGAACTGAAGTCAGCTGCTTAGCCAACTGAGCCACCCAGGCACCCCGACATACAGAGTTTCAAAGAGAATATCTTTCTCAGGAATAAACGAGGAGTTAATAGTCCACCATGTTGGTCTCCCAATTCCAGTCCAAAGTTCATTCCATGCCACCAGTAGCCTCCAAGTTTTGAAGTATGCCTCAGGAGCGACTCTTTAAAGATTAGGCACCGCTCACTGACGAATGTCTGTGTGTCTCAATAATGACAGATGTGAAGAATGGAAAATCCCAGGGCAGCTGAGCTGTTGACAAGACGAAGCCTAGTCTCCGCTGGCAGGCACAATAGCTTTCTCAGGTGGTTCAGTGGTGGTGAGATAGGATCCAAGGTGACACTTTCATGTTTCTTTTATCTTGGCTGAGACATTGGGAAGAAGTTAAAGAGCTGGAGGAAGATTTGTTATTGGAAAAGGAGACTGTTCTTGAGAATCTGGTGTCCAACTTTGTTTTGCTAGTCTTCCAGGAAATTAATAGTCAGGCTGCTTTCCAGCAAGGGGACCTGGGCTGGTAACAGCTGTTGGATATTTTGTCTGTTGATCAAAAAGGCTACCATTAGAAACCTTTTGCAAATTAAGATGCTCACTAGTTTTGTTCCTGTTCTGCTGGGGGAAATACTTCTGCCTTTTCGGCTAAAGCTAATTATCCAGACCTGTGAAAATTACCATCCACGAGCATGAACTGTCTGAAGTCTCTGTGAACTCTCTTCAGCACTGTCTGTTCTTAGCCATCTTTATTACCTAGAAAACCTCAACATCTACACTGCATGGAAGGCCAACATGTGATAGAACAACTTTCCTCTTTTTGTGTGTGTCTTAACTCATAGATCAGGATTCCTGTACTGTGTCATGCTAATGATCTATCCCAGAGCTTTTGTAAAATTGCTTCTCTGGGTGGTGGGTTGGAACCTCACCACACTGGGTAGATATAGTTGGCAGAGTTGATCATCTCAATCAAGGAGGTTATTTTTGCTCTGTTAAAAAGTCCTCTAGAACTGAACCTTAAAATGAGAATTGGAAGAGTAA
>PJEM01019093.1:0-16916 GCA_004023845.1 Helogale parvula
ACTCAACAGCCTCGAGGCAGAATTCACGTGGCTGCGTCGGAAAGAGATGCCGAGGAAAGTGAGGGGCAAGCAGCGACGCCCCTCGAGGATCTCTAGCTTGAGCAGCAGGGACAGAGGTCCTGTCCGCCAGGAGGGCGGCTTCGGGAGCAGGACCTGGGTGGTTTTCCCAGGCAAGCAGTGATTGTGGTCTCCAAAACATATTCTCACGTCAGCATGGACTCGAATTACTTCGCTGCTCAGGTGGTGAGTTCTCAGTACCTGCCTTCATGTCAGCACGCTGAGTTCATGCGTCCCCTCAAATAATGGGTGCAAGTCACCCCCACACGACTCAGCCTGTGATGCCGGTTTTCACAGAAGAAAGAGGAGCAGTAGTCGCCGAGTCCCGTTTTGCACCTGTCCTTGTTGGGTCTGTCCTTCCTGCCCCAGTGGCACAAACCGTTAGGGTCCCAAGCCACACTGGCACCACCGAAAAGTTGATCGCTGTGTCGTATGAGCAAGGCTGAGGGAGGACCGGGACACGGCGAGGGCGTACAAGTCCCTGTAGAAATGCAAGCAGGAGGGCGCCTGGGGGGCCCGGTCGGTTGAGTGTCTGACTCTTGATTTTGGCTCAGGGCATGATCTCACGGTTTGTGAGTTCGAGCCCCGCGGCAGGCTCCGTGCTGACAGTGCAGAGCCTGCTTGGGATTCTCTCTCCCCCCTCGTTGCCCCTCCCCCCTCAAAATAAATATTTATACATAAAAAAAGAAATGCAAGTAGATGGGAAGTATAATTACACATGAATAGTTCATGTGACTTATTTTATCAAATAACCTTCAGACAGCTAGCCAAAGTCCTGGAGGTATTTGCTAAGCCCGGAAGTGTAGGAAAATGAATTCCGCTGGCAAAATTTCATGAAGGGCGATGCGTGTGTGTGTGTGCGTGTGTGTGTGCGCTCTGCATCATGTGTACAGCATGTGTGTAGTGTGTAGAGGTGTGGCGTGTGTGTAACAGGTAGTGTGTGTGCCGTCTCGTCTGTGTGGTGTGTGCAGAGCTCTAGTGTGTGTTTGGTGCATGTTGCAGGTCACGTGCAGCATGCATCATGCAGAGTGTGTGTATGGAGTGGGTTGTGTGTGTTGCGTGTTTGTTGTGTGTCCTGTGTGTATGCGTGCTTAGTGCCTGTCCTGCACTGTGCGTGTGGCCGCACGTGGCGAGGAAGGGGAGGGACAAGGGACAGTGGGGACCTGGCGCCGTCTGGCCCCAGAGCGGCCAGCTCACAGGTGGTACCTTTCCAGGCTCCAGCCTTGGCCGCGGGCCGCGGCCACACACCTGTGCGTGGAGGCGCCCGGGTGACGGAGGGCTGCAGGCCTTGGTGACGCACAGATGGACTCACAGGGGGAATCAGCACAACACTTTGCAAAACAAGCTCAAAAGGGGGCGTCAAGCTGCGTCGTGGGCGGTGGAAACAAACCAGAGACGGACACGTGGGGCGCCTCAGGCCCGGACTGCATTGGCCCGGACCGTGTTCCCCCAGCCGGTCTGTAACACCAAACCCGCACACGCTGCCCGGCCCCCCAGGCCCCGGGACCAGGGCCCTGGTGTCCGGCCCCACCAGACCTCCTGCCCTCCGCCCCTTCTGCCGTCCCACTGCTGAATTTCCACCGCGCTCGGACTCTTCCTGAGACCTTTAGCCTTCTCCCTCCCCCAAACCCACCTGCTCCGGGCCAGACCTGGCGCCCCCGGAGAGCCGGGCAGTGAGGGGATTCTGTGTGCCTTCCACCAGTGGCCTCTCGCCGCGGTCTGTGTGCTCGCCAGGTGTCTGCTGGGGACCCGCCTGCCTCACCTCCGCGGTCACAGATGGAATGTTGGGGAAGCAAGTTCAGTGTCGATGTGTTTCCACGGCCCTCGCAGCACCTCACAGCCCAGCGCTGAGTCCGTGTTGCTGTGGAGAGTGTTGGAAAACGTCTATTGTTCATTAAAGTCCACTTGTACTTGACGGCTAGGCATGCCCACTCCTAAAGGAAGGCCGAGTCTGGAGCCTTGCTGACCTCGCCCCGGGCCAGCCTGGCCAGCGGAGCCCTGGGACCAGGCACGTCACTGCACTCGGGCCTGGAGAAGGGCTTGCCTGCACCTGTCCCCGAGGCACGAGCGACGCGGATGAACAACTATCTGGAGGACGTCTGGGCGTCTTTGCCCTGGAAAGCTGTGTCCACTGACAGCAAATAATCCCATGGAGCAAGAGCCCAGGTCCCAGACGGCTGTGACACAGGCAGCCGGGTGGGATGTCAGGAGGGTCCGAGTGAGGCTCCACCACCTTTGACAAACACCACATAGAGGGGCCCCCAGGGAGGGGGCTCCAGACAGGAGGGGGTCTCGCTTCACATCACGTCAGCAGCCAGACGCGGAGCTGTGGACGGAACGGGCCTCGATTTCTGCAGGATGTGGGGAAGGGAGGCTGTGAGCCTTGAGGGAGGAGCTCCCTGAGCCCGGAGTGGTGATCCTAGAGGGCGGGAGGGTCTGAGGTGAGGGAGGGGGGCCAGGATGCGTGAGATCCACGGCCCGGCCGCCTCGGTGCCCAGAGCACAGGAGCCAGCGAGACCTGAAGTGACAGCCTCAGAGCAGAGCCCGAGCATCAGCGACCCCACGTCCCCACTCCTGGTCCCCCATCTTATGGGTCCCAGACTCGGGGAGGGACACAGTCAGGGGGAGGGGCAAGGACAGGGGACCTGGGGCTCTGACTGCGGGGTCCTGTGTCTTCAGTCGTGCGTGTGAGGAAGGCGGCGTTATGAGCTGACCTCTGTCCCCCGGACGTCATGTGTCACACCCTAACCTCAGGACCTCAGAATGCGACTATTATCTGAAGACAGGTCTTTAAAGAGCTGATAAAGTTAAAATGAGGTGAGGAGGGTGGCCCTGATTCAGTGTGACCTGCGTCCTTATCAGAAGAGAAGGTTGAGAGGAGCCTGGGTGGCTCAGTCAGCTAAGCGTCTGACTTAGGCTCAGGTCGTGATCTTGAGGTTTGTAAGTTCGAGCCCTCTGTCGGGCTCTGTGCTGACAGCTCAGAGCCTGGAGCCTGCTTCTGATTCTGTGTCTCCCTCTCTGCTCCTGCCTCACTTACACTCTCTCTCTGTCTCTCAAAAATAAACATGAAAAATTAAAAAAGAGAGAGAGAGGGTTGAGACACAGACACGGGGCGACCGTGTGAGGACACAGAGAGAAGACAGCGCCCACGCTCCAGGGAGAGGCCCCAGGAGGCCCCAGCCCCCGTGATCTCAGACTCCTGGCCTCCCCCTGCAAACACCTGGGGCTGGGGCACCGAGCCTGGACACCTGTCCCCGTCTAGCACCTGTGCTCATGCTGTCACAGGCTTCCACCTCGCAGCCTCCCACCCCACCCAGGCCAGCTTGCTTGTGAAGCAAAGTGAGCTCTCCTGGAATTTTCAGTCGGTGTGATGAAGGAGATTTCAGGGAGGGCCATGAGCCTTTCAGGAATGATCCTTGGGTCTAAGGATGGGTCTACATGACCTGTATTCCCAAGACAGGTGTGTTTTATTCCTGTGCCGGCACAATGGCCAACATCATGGCCTTTTGTGCCCCCATCCTGGTTGGGATAATGAATTATTTGGTGAATTTATTCTACACACTTTTGCCTGTGGGTGCTTCTGAGGGTCAGGTTACCAAGCTGATAATAAAAATGGACGCATCACTCTACTCTCCTTCCAGCGGGCGAGGGAGTGTGGTATGTGGCATGGACCACAACACCTAGCAATTATTCTTTCCAGCACCGCATCATATCTACTATTGCCACTGAGGTTCATGCAGATCCTCTAGGGCTGGGAAGACAAATCCCTCTTTGCTAGAAGAAGATTCTCGAGTGAGAACGTAGGTCCCTTCAAAGGTCTTTACGGTCTTCGGTCACACAGCAGCAGGGTCTGCATGGAATTTTTGTCTCTTCCACACTTCTGGGAGAGTTGACATCAATTCTCTCTTTGTGGGGGAGGCAGTGTGTGGGAGGCAGAGGGAATGAATCAGTGTTTTCTCTTTTTGTTTGTTGGTCGGTTTGGTTAACTATTTGAAAATAAATGATGGGGAACAAAAGACAGCAGATCTCACCCTGACAGACTCAAAGGTGGGAAGATAACTTCTCTTCTTTTCCTCCTAGAAAAGAAAGGAAGAAGAAAAGTCATATTTCTCTAAAGCATAAGCCCAGACACCTCGGGCTTCACCCCTTTTCTCACCCCCAGTTTTACTTCTTGATGACATAGGGACCATTTGCCTGTACCTTAGTGCTTTCAGGTTCTCATAACAAAATATCATAGACTGGGTGATGTATAAACAACAGACATGTGCTTCTCACAGTTCTGGAGGCCCAGAGGTCCGAGATCAACACACTGGCAGATGCAGTGACTGACGAGGGCCCGCGTCCTGGTTCACAGAGGCTTCCCGCTCTGATCTCATGCGAGAAGGGAGAAGGGAGCTTTCTCGGTCCTCAGTAATACGGACTCTGCGCCTATTTATGAGGGCTCTGCCCTCACAGCCTAATCACTTCCCAAAGGGCCTGCCTCGAAATACCATCACACCTGGTACTGGGTTTTCAACACGTGAATTCTGGGGAGACACATTCAGTTGATAGCAGAATCCGTGCTGGAGAGCTGAAAAGCATTAAAAATGCTATCCTGGGGGTGCCTGGGTGGCTCAGTCAGTTAAGCCTCTGACTCTTGACTTTGGCTCAGTTTATGATCCCAGGGTCATGGGATCGAACCCCACATTGGGCTGTGCTGACAGTGCAGAGCCTACTTGGGATTCTCTCCCTTTCCCTCTCTCTGTATCTCTCTCTCTCTCTGTCTCAAAATAAATAAGAAGATGTTAAAAAGAAAAGATGCCATCCTGCCATTGTAACTGTGCCGCTTCAAACTTTGAAGAGAGGAATGAGGTCAGGCTCATACTAACTCTGAGTTGAAGAAGTGGCCCTGAGTAAGGGCGTAAAGATGGGAGAGTGGCACAGGGAGAGTGGCACAGGGTGGGGCCACGCTCTACCGTACAAGGCAGTAGAGCCAAGAGAGAACAACAGACGTGTCTCCTTCGTGATGAATGGCCCACGAGCACTCAGACATGCAGCCAGCTGCCAAGAGACAAGGCCTTTGACAATAGTGATTAATAATTACTTGGAGAAAAGCGGTTTTCAGAATGAGAAACATAACATCCTAATGAAGTACCCGGTACCTATGAACTTAACTAGAAACTGCACAACAAGGCTGTCCAGAAATGGGTGGGACTCTTCAAGAGCAACAGATGGAAGGGAGAAGGCGGTGTGACCGTGTCAACAGTAGGAGCTGAGTCCAGCTCACAGCCATAGGGTGTGTTATGTGTAAATTGTAACAGCTTTATGGAGGTGTAATTCAACTCCACCTTAACCACCGGGAATGTGCGGTCCATAATATTTAGTAAATTTGTAGAGTTGAGATGTCATTGCTACAATTCAGGTTGAGAACATTTCCATCATCACTAAAAACTTCCTGTGGGGGTATCTGCAGCCAATCAACACTGCTATCCCCATATACACCAACCTGCATTCTGGCTCTGAAAATGTACTTTTTAGGGGGGCCTGAGCGGCTCAGTAGGTTTAAGCATCTGACTTCGGCTCAGGTCATGATCTCGTGTTTCGTGAGTTCGAGTCTCGAGTCCGGCGTCTGGCTCTGTGCTGACAGCTCAGAGCCTGGAGCCTGCTTCAGATTCTGTGTCTCCCTCTCTCTCTGCCCCTCCCTGCTCCACCTCTCAAAAATAAATAAACATGAAAATATACATTTAATAAAGAGCCTTTGTGCCTGGCTTCCTTCCATTAGCATAATGTTATTGAGGTCATTCAGGGTTGCAGGATGTAATCAGTAGTTTATTCCTGTTTAGTGCCAAATGACATTCAACTGTATGACCATACCAAATTCTGAATTCACCAGTTGACAGACATTTTGGTTATTTCCAGTTTGGGGCTATCATGAATAATGCTGCTAATAACATTCATGTACATGAGTCTTTGAGAACACCTATGTTTTCATTTCCCTCAAGTAAATGCCTAGGAGTCTAATGGGAATTTTAATGGGTGTGAAGTGGTTTTAATTTCGTTTCCCTGATGATGAATTATGTTCATCACCTTTCCATGTGCTTATTAGTCATTTATGTGTCTTCTCTGGAGAAATGCTACTCTTCTGCCCATTTTTCAACTGGGTTGATTATTGTCATAATTGGGTTATGTGTTCTTTATATATTATGCATAGCAGTCCGCTATCAGAGATGTGATTTGCAAATATGTTCTCGCAGTCTGTGACTTATACTTTAACTTTCTTACTGGTGTGTGTTGAAGTGCAAAGTATAAAAATCTTTTTTAAAAATTCAGTTTTTAAATTAAGCACAGCTACCAGCTGTTGAGAACCACCATGGTGTCTCACTGCCCTAAGTTTGGTTCCCTAGCTTTTCTTTACCAAAATAAACAATGTCCTCTATTAAATTCCTTCCAGTTAAGAATGACAGGTGGCTTCTGTTATTCCAGTTGGACCCTGACTAACATGCCTATAAGTTCTGATGCTTTATTTGCTTACGATAATAGATCTTTCTCCGTCAAGAATGATCTCTCCAATTCCGTACTCCGTCCACCCACCTCAACCCAGTGCCCCACAAGCCCTATGCCAAGCAAACTTTTATCCATTATTTAGATTTCAGACCAAAGGTCATTTCTCTCCTGTCTTTTCTGACGCTCAGTCTAAGTCAGATTCTTACTTAGAAATGCAATCTCCACGAGAGGACTCATGGCATTCCCTGTCACTCAGCACAATGCCTGGCACACGAAGCGTGAGTAGGTTTGAATGCATGAATATGCCAATAGTTCCATGAGTCTTTGAACCCAGGATTTCATAAGATTTAAGAAATAATGAGGGAGAGAGGTACTGAGACAGGAAGAGCTACATAACTCTCCATCAAGAAAAGGAACCCCTTCCAGGGCCAGACTGTTCTCATGCCAATTGATTAACAGCTTCTGGAAACCCTGGATGACAGAAGTTTTGAAGGACCTAGGACTCCGGAAATCAGAAGAGAGAAGCCCGCCAAGAGCATGACGGTGAGCCTCACTTCCACTGAAGACAGAATGAGATACGAAAGAGGGTGTCCGGTGGCAGGCACGTCGGCGAACTGAACAAATATGTCCCCTGGACCGTTTTGAGTTGCTCCCTGCTAGTGGGAATATGCCTCCATTATGAACTGAATACATGTGTCCACTGGAGTCCTGTGTGGAAACCTTACCCTAGTAGGGTTGTATCTGGTGTAAGGAAGTGACTAAGATTCAAGGAGGTTGTGAGGGTGGGGCTCTGACCTGAAAAGGTTAGTGTCTCTCCAAGAGGAGGAACCAGAGAGGGAGCCCCTCCCCTGCCCAGTCAGTGTGCACCCTGAGGATGGAAAGAGCATGGCTGCCTACAAGCCAAAAGAGAGCTCTCACCAGAAACTGAATCAGCCAGCACTTTGATCTTGGACTTCTAGCCTCCAGAACTGTGAGAAATTTTTGCTGCTCAAGCTGCCCAGCTTTATGGTATTTTATGGGAGCCAAAGCTGACCAATACTTTGTCCCTTTCCCCCAACCTTTAGTAAATTCTATTATCAACAATGCTTGGATTCAGTGATGGAGGAAGCTTGTGTCTTTGCTTGAGTGACAAAGTGCGGAGAAAAAATAGCATCCTGAAGAATAATGCTGACGGCAACTTACTGAATAAGCCCTGGGTCCTGGGCAAAGGACTTTATCTGTTTCAACAGGGTGAATTCTCACAACGACAAGAGAGAGGATCAGGAACCAGGGCACGGAGGGACCGATTGTTTAACCAAAGTCGCACAGTTAATCTGCTGTGGAGCTGAGGTCCAAACTCAAGCAGCCCAGTTCCAGAGCTCTCGTCCCATGATGTCACAATGACTCTCAGAAGCATGGATCAGAAGGAGACAGGTCAGGGGACAGTGAGGAAACAGGAGTAGGACTCTGGAGCTTGAGATGACCAGAGCCCTATTCCATTTAATTCTGATCCTCCCATTTGCTGAGACAGGTTTGGCAGGAGTAGAAGAGAAAGTGTCAGCTTCAGAGTGTATTAAATGCCCGTTCTATTTGTCTCTGTGGCCGTCCTCCATAAACCTCGTCTCATCTCCCACCGCATGCCGGGGCAGTACCTCCAGAGCAACCACATGGGAATGAGCAAAGGCTACTCTCTCAGGGGTTGCCTTAGCAAGGGGGTCAGCCACACGCCTCGTGCTTGGCAGAGACCCAAAGACAGGCAGAGGGCTGGGACCACCTCACAGTGGGCAAACAGAAGGCTCAGGTATGCCCCTTCTCTGTTCGCATGGAGAAGCGGGAGCTGGGCTAACGAGAAACGGGGCCTCCCAAATGATTATTGAGGGGGGCACATCTGGTTATCTCTCTTTGGTCTTGTTAGAAGTGGGAACAAAAATTAGAGAGGCTGGCTGTTATTAATCAGGTTCTGCCCATTTGGACCCAATTGTTACAGGGTTCTTTTCTGGAGGTCCTGAGCTGACTGCTAGAGATGGCACGCTCACTTCCTACAAGTCTGACTCCTCCGTGGTAGGCTGGCTTCCTGGTCCGGCCACTGCGGATAATCAGTTGGTTTCCTGGCTGGCCACTGGAGATTGTGGATCCGGGTTCTGATTTTATATGTAGTCTGGCCATTGTCCATTTGTATTCAGTCTCTCTGTGCTAAAGGAAAGCTTTGTCATCGGAGACACTGCTTTCATCCAGCCTCTTCTGCCTTGAGAGGGAAAGTGCTCCTTAAATCCAGAGGTTTCAGTCAAACACTGCGTATTAGGATCTCCTGGGAGGTGAAAGAAAACACCAATCCCCAGCGCCTACCCCAGGCTGATTAAATCAGAACCTCTGGAGCAGAGCTCCGACTTCCGTAGGTTATAAAACCTCTCCGGTGATTCTGACTTACAGCCAGGCGTAAGAACGACTCACTCTGAGGGTCAAAGACAGAAGCTGAGCTAGAAAAGAGTTTCTCAAATGTTCATGTGCAAACAAAGCACTTGGAGACTTTGTTTGAAAGGCTGATACTAATGAGGGAGGGAACTCTGATTCTGCATTTCTAACAGGCTCCTGGCTGACGCAAATTCTGTTGGCCCTCTGGCCACTTTACATAGCAAGCACCCACCACTAGGTTCAAAGAAGGAATGATTAGAACTGTGGGGGTGCCTGGGTGGCTTAGTCGGTTGAGCATCCGACATCGGCTCAGGTCGTGATCTCACGGTTCGTGGGTTTGAGCCCCACATCAGGCTCTGTGCTGACAGCTCAGAGCTTGGAGCCTGTCTTCAGATTCTATGTCTCCCTCTCTCTCTCTGACCCTCCCCGGCTCACGCTCTCTCTCTCTCAAAAACATTTAAAACATTTAAAGAAAACTGTGGATGGGTCCTCACACTCTCTCCAGAACAGTCTATTTGGAGCTGCTGTTACCAGTGGGATGTGGAAACCTCAGCAGGGGGGCCTCTGTAGATTTGAATTCCGTCTTTGGAGAAATGGAAAACCGCGTGCCATCTTGGGGGAGTGAGCATATATGTTTCAAGCTTTAGCTCCTGATATACTATGTAAGTGGTTTGCAATAGATAATCTCCATAGAATAAAAATAATGGTAATTGATATTTTAATGCTCGCAAGGTACACCCAATATGCTAGTATTTTCCTATGAGAATTATTTGGGATGATAAATGTAACCTTGGTAGGGTTCCCAGATAAAATATAGGGTATCTGGTTAAAGTTTAATTTCAGATCTACAACAATTCAATGTTCAATTTCATTATGCCACAGGCAGTATTTGGGACACACCTTAACAGGTCACCTTATATTTCTATCTATTAAAACAGGTCACCTTATATTTCTATCTATATTTCTATCATTGCCTGTCGGAAGGCATTGCTGTGCAGGTTTGTTTTCTTCTGGAATTTGCTCATCAGCCTTTTGTGGTTTGAGGTGGGTCAAGCTCAGGTCAACTCGCTTTCCCAGCGATGACTCGAATGGGTCCCTTTTCGGTCTCAGTCGGGAGCTGGGTTACTTGCTCCATTGTTAGTCCTTCACCTTCCACTTCTGGTGCAGGGCTTCCCTCCTCCAGAGAAGTTTGGTTGCAGGCTGAGTACAAAGTGAGCCTTGTCTTTTGGGTATTTTTTACTTAAAGTCTGGAATGCACAGTTTTCCCTTAAATTCATTTCCTTTAGGAGATGCGTGTCTCCTACTGCATAGAAGATACACAGGACGCTGACATTTCTCTTCCTACTCACGGTCGGTGCCCCATCACTCACACCAGAATGAACCCAAAGGATCCCCCACCTTTGAAGAGAGCTGCTTTGAGGACCTCTTCTTCCTCATCCCCATCTTCTACACTTTGCTCCTCCCTTGGGTTCCAGCAGAGACGTCTACCTGATGCTCAGGCCCTGTTTCTTCCTGCCGAAAACAACAGGTGTGAGACGCGTGGTCTGGATACAAGAAAGATCCAACTCCCTTGGTGGAAGTGTCTCCCTTCTCTGATCTTCTGTCTTCTATGGTCCCTCACAATGGCCCCAGCTAGAGTGCCCTCTACACTTCTCAACAAATCTCCACAAACCATTCTCCAACCATCCCCAAGTCTGGAAGAACATCACCAATTAGCCTTGGACGACGAGCCCAGGGTCTTGATAGCATGGCTTCCCGATCTGACCTTGCTTAATGCTTTGAGTAAATGGACATTTTCGCCTTTCCCCTTTTTCAGGGCGGGCTTCCGTGTGTTTATGAATGTGCTTTGTAAACTCTGAAACACCCGTAAATCTAGACTTTGTTTGCTGGATCTCCGTCCGGCTTCACTGAGGCGTCCAATGCTGGGCGCCTGCAGTATCTTGTAGAGTCATTGGAAGTGGCATCCTGTTAGAACTCAGTGGTCGGTCAGGATCTAGCACACCGCCCAACATCGTGCCAAGAGGTAGATGAAGAGCAGACCTGCCTCTCACCAGACCCGCATCACAAGAGCACTAAGTACTTTTACCTACGTGACCACATAATACTGAAAGAAAAACTCCCCAAGAAAAGATGTCCTGTGTCCAGAGTTAATTGGCAAAGATTAGGACCCACTTTCCTGGACAGGATACAAACGGACACTTGCGAAGTTAATTGGAATAGCATTTGTGAACTGTAGGTTTTTAAAGTGGCCTCTATTGTTGTCAAAAAAATCCACAAGCTGCCCAAATTCATTATCACCCCATTTTGTCTCCTGATCATTTCCTCAGAGGACACCGACTTTCCGTTATGTACGATGTGAGCAGGAAACAAAGGTTTACCACGGTGGATTAAGGCGAAGCAGAGAGAAAGGCAAATCCAGACTTAGCACTGAGTGAGCAAGCAGGGGAGGGAGACCACATCCCCAGGTGGGGAGAGGATTGCTGGCCAGCTTGGGGTCGCAGGGAAATCACAGAGCAAGGGACCCTGAGGGTCAGCAGCGGTTTAGGAAGGGGGAGGCGTGAACAAATCGGTAGGAGGCAGGTGTCCCGGCCGGGAATGAGGAACATTTGGGTAGATTCCAAGAGGCGAATCAACCATGTGTCAGAGGATTAGGGGCTGGATCTGGGGTTCGGGTGTCGAGCCCCGGTCTTGGAAGTCGGAATGAGCACAGTGAGCACGTGAAAGCAGAGCAAACCCACTGAAACAAAACCAGCACCGCCTCACGCCTGAAGGTGATGTTAAGAAGACTGCGCCCCAGACCGATGACTTAGGCGCTGCCACATGTATATTTTCAGATCACCCTGCAAAGCCCTTTCCTTTTCCACCAGAGGACTGCTCTGAGTGAGTCACGTTTGTTTAAGCTTCCGAGATTGCCCACTCGGGGGAGAAGCAACGTGGTGTCATGGTGTTAATCTTCTGGTTCCGTTAGCAGCCGCGGAGCTTTTCAAATAGTTGAAAGACAACGGTTGTATATCATTGTAATCAGGTGCTTCCAAAGGAGATGAGCTTAATAAACTGAGATTGTGGCCCAACCTTGCTCTTCGATTCAGGAAGCAAAGAGGAAATTCTGGGGGTTCGTCCAGTCGAAGCTGACGTTGCGGGCGCCGTTCTGGATGCCGCAGCCAAGTCGGTGCCGAGATAAGCGGCAAACATAACTTCTGTAAATGACATTATTTGGTTCTGTGTGATATTATAAATTTTGGTAGAGCAGAGCGACATTGGAAAAGCAATGTTTTATTAAGAAAACTGTAGCAGCCTCTATTTTGATTGGTAAACTATTGCAGTGTGTGTGCGTGTCTGTGTGTGTGTGTGTGTGTGTGTGTAGGTGTGTATGTGTGTATATGAGTGTGTGATGTGTCTGCGTGTGTCTGTGTGTATAGGCATGCATGTTTATTCTGTGTGCATGTGTGTACGTGGTTGTGTGTATATGTGTGTAATGTGTGTGTACATGTGTGTGTGATGTGTCTGCATGTATGTATGTGCAGGTTTATTATGTGTGTGTCTGTGTGTGTGTTATGCATGTGTTGTGAGTGTGTGTGTGTGTAGAGGGACGAGTTAAAAGAGATAGTTTCTGAAGCACAAACATTAGGGGGGGAAACCTGACGCTGCACACACGAAAACGCTCCGGCGTGGAGCGCAGCGCATGGCCACACCCCCTTTCTCTTTCTGAAGCTGCCATCGGTCAGACGTCAGACAGCGGCCTCCCCTCAACCCATCTGAAGTGCCTGCAATGGCATGAAACTCATTTTTTAGTCAATGAATCCTCTAAATTTTGATTGCATGTTGTTCAAAATCATGTTGAATTTTCATTCAAAAATTTCAACACTTGCGGTGTGTGGGGGGCTCAGTCAATTAAGAGTCACTTGATTTCAGCTCAGGTCATGATCTCATGGTTTACGAGTTCAAGCCCCACATAGGGCTCTGTGCTGATAGTGCAGAGCCTGCTTGGAATTCTCTCTCTCTCTCTCTCTCTCTCTCTCTCTCTCTCTCTCCCCTTCCCATGTGCTCTTTCTTTCTTTTTTTTAAATTTTTTAATATAGTTTATTTTTGAGACAGAGAGAGACAGAGCATGAGTGGGTGAGGGGCAGAGAGAGAGGAAGACACAGAATCTGAAGCAGGCTCCAGGCTCTGAGCTGTCAGCACAGAACCTGATGTGGGGCTCGAACCCATGAACCGTGAGATCATGACCTGAGCCGAAGTCAGACCTTAACCACCTAATCCCCCCAGGTGCCCCTCTCTCTCTCTCTTTTAAAAATATATAAATAAACTTTAAAAAAGAAAAAAAGTTTTCAAGATCTAATACAACAAAAATATTAGATTTTACAGCATTTAGTGAAGTTTTGGAACAAATCATTCAGGAAGGAGACACTGAAATATCCCTTCAAAAGGAAAAGGCCAGATACATTAAATCAAAAAGTCTTAAATAGCATACAGAATTTAATTTCAAATTCCATAAATGCAGTTTGAAATAGCTCAACGCTTTAAATTTATGAATTATATTCTGTGGTAGAATAGAATAAAATGAAAAATGTCAATGATATTTTGCATGCAAATTTGGTAACATTCCAAATAATTTGATATCGCTTATCTTGTAAAAATTATTTTTGAGCAAATATAGTATAAATAGAGGTGAAAATATTTGAGCTGATATTTTCAAAAGAATATCTTTCATTCAGCAAACTTGTGCTATGATCTCTAAGGTCTCACCATCTGAATATGTGTGTAGATTCCAAACATAATTATTCTGTTCATTTTTAATGTTTACGAAAACAACATAAGAAATTCTTACTTACCTTGTGGGTCCAGTTCTGGGTTCTCTATTCTATGCCACTGGTCCATGTGTCTGTTTTTGTGCCAATACCATACTGTCTTGATGATGACAGCTTTGTACTAGAGGCTAAAGTCAGGGATTGTGATGCCTCCCGTTTTGGTTTTCTTCTTCAATATTACTTTGGCTGTTCAGGGTTTTTTGTGGTTCCATACAAATTTTAAGATAGTTTGTTCTAGCTTTGAGAAGAATGCTGGCGCAACTTTGATGGGGATTGCATTGAATGTGTAAATTGCTTTGGGTAATAATGACATTTTAACAATGTTTATTCTTCCAATCCATGAGCACGGAATGTTTTTCCATTTTTTTGTGTCTTCTTCTATTTCCTTCATAAGTCTTCTATAGTTTTCAGCATACAGGTCTTTTACATCTTTGGTTAGGTTTACTCCTAGGTATTTTATGGTTTTTCATGCAATTGTGAATGGGATCTGTTTCTTGCTTTCTCTTTCTGTTGCTTCATTTTTGGTGTATAGGAATGCAACTGATTTCTGTACATTGACTTTGTACCCTGCAACATTACTGAATTCATTGGTCAGTTCTAGAAGGCTTCTGGTGGAGTCGATCGGGTTTTCCATGTAGAGTATCATGTCATCTGCGAAAAGGGAAAGTTTAACTCTTTCCATGATTTAGCTCTTGTTGACAGTGCCGCTATGAACATTGGGGTCCATGTGCTCCTGTGCACCAGCCCTTCTGGATCCTGTGGGTAGAAACGGGCAGAAGACTCGAGCCACCACTTTTAGGTCCCACTTTCACCGTGTGGCCCGTTGGATCTCAGCCACATCAGAGTGATCGCTCTTCCTGATGCATGACTGGTTTTGAAAACACATGCCGCTCTTGTATTAACAAGCCAGGAAGACTTTCTGAGGTGTATGCACGTGCTGGGAATCCACACATGAATTGACAGTGATCCCGGCCTGCCGAAGGCGCACTTGAGTCCTGTGATATTTCAGGGAGCTGTCTAATGCACACGTTCACTAATAGTCAGTCTGGCAGGGGTTTTTTAATGTTTATTTATTTTGATAGAGATAGAGAGAGCAGAGGAGGGGCAGAGAGAGAGAGAGCGAATCCCAGGCATGTTCCACGCTGTCAGTGCAGAGCCAGACGTGGGGCTCAACCTCAGGAATCATGAGGTCATGCATGACCTGAGCTGAAATCAAGAGTCAGATGCTCAACCAACTGAGCCACCAGGCTCCCCTTGATAAGATTTTTTTATGTTCTTTTGCTAGATGAAACCAGAACATTAGGCTGCAATGAACACAGGCTGTATTATATAATCTAGTAGAAGCCATTTTGCCGGCCACTAGGATAGTTCAGCATTACAGCCTCTTCCATTTAAACAACATGGATGTGTATTTTCAGAAACTGTATGTAAATGCATCTGTTTTGTTCCCTAATATTCTCGAATTCATTCCTATCTGAATTCAGTAACGGTAAAAAGCTTGATAAATAAAGCAGAAAGTTTGAATTCAGAAAGTAGTGGAAATATAAATCAATGCTTTTCTCTTTTGCCTTGGTAGTGAGGAGCAAAGGAGGATAAAATCAATTAATGGAAGGCAAAAAGTTTTTACCAGGGCAAGAAGAGGATTATAAGTCAAGAAAACTTTTGTATTCTATATTGTGCTTAATTTTTAAGATGTCTCAAAACTGTTTCAGTACCAGATGAAGTATAAATTCTAGTCAAGATTCAAGAGATAAACGAGGGTAACAGGCAAAATGAAAGTTTTACAAGCTTGTTCTGGTTGTTACATATGGGTATCTTGGTCTTGGGGGATTATAGGAAATGTTTGTCTTCTTAAATCTCTCTGTTTCCAAATTTTCTTCAGTGGGTGGATTTATCGATGTGCCTATCTGAAATAAAGACAGGCTCTTAGAACTGGATATTAATTTTTCAAGATCCAGTTCAAGGTTTATGTCCTCCGCAAAAATGCCCGAATTCAACCCACAGTGATTCTTCAGGCTTAGGACATTGTGGAGTATATTTTGTCGGTATCTCAAAGTAACTCACCTAATTTTATATTTTGTTCACTATCAACTATTTGAGACTAGAAATTATACCCGATTTTTCTTTTTTATTGTATATGGTTAAGGTGTGCAATGTACAATACATGTACAGTGTGAAATAACCACCAGAATCAAGCTACTTAGCCCATCTACCACCTCGCATAGTTACTCTTTGGTGATGGTGTTGACGAGAACACACAGGCTCTAACTCTTACAAGTTTCAAGTATGAAGTATTGTTGCCATAATCTCCATGCTGTACATTCAACCCCCAGAACGTGTTCATCACGCACAACTGAGATTCTATATCCCTGACCGACATCTCCCTGTATCCCCCTCCCCCCAGCCCTGGCCACCACCTTTCTGTTCTCTGCTTCCAGGAGTTTGCCTATATTAGATCCTGTAAGTGAGATCATTCAGTATTTGTCTTTAAACATCTGGCTTATTTCACTTAGGATATGGACCTCCAGGTCCAGCCATATTACCACAGTGATAGGATTTCTGTAGTTTTTAAGGCTAGATAATATTCCATTGGTTTATATGCTGCATTTTCTTTATCCATTCAGTCATTGACAGACATTGAGGTGGTTTCCGTAGCTTGATTATTGCGAATAATGTTGTGGTGAACCTGGGAGTAGGGATACTGTTGGAGATCCTGATTTCATTTCTTTGGATCAATACCCAGAGGTGGGATTGCTGGACCATACAGTATTTCTATTTTTAACTTTTCTGAGGAAACTCCATCCTGTTAATACTTCTTTAATAATAAGATACTTGTTATCTTTTTTGGGGTTTCATTTTTCAAAAATAGGCATTTTAACTGGTGTGGGGAAATAGCTTGTTGTGGTTTATTTGCATTTCCCTAGTGATTTGTGTCTTATTTTTCAGTCCTGGCATCTCCTAAGGGACATAGAAAAGACTGGAAAGAGCCTAAATGTCCATCAACTGATGAATGGATCAAGAAGATGTGGTATATATATACAATGGAGTACTATATGGCAATGAGAAAGAATGATATATGGCCATTTGTAGGAAAGTGGATGGACCTTGAGGGTGTCATGCTAAGCGAAATAAGTCAGGCAGAGAAGGATAGATACCATATGTCTGCATTCATAGGTC
>PJEM01019094.1:0-16946 GCA_004023845.1 Helogale parvula
AGCCCTCCCCCGAGGGTGCTCCAGACAAGGGTGGGGTGAGCCGGGTTTCCAGGGACTCTCGGACTTTCCCCTACCCTCTGGTTCCTCACAGTGTCCCCTGTCCTCCATTAACACTGACGCTGTGCTGAGGTCTGTCCTTCACTTGGCCAAGATGCTTGTGAGGACATGAACGCTGGCAAGTCACAGGAACTCATCTCTTTCTCTGCTTCCAGCAGAAGACATTTCTATTGAATTGAATTGAATTGAATTGAATTGCAACACATTGCATTGCATTGAAGAACCCTCTAAGGGAACAGTATGCTTGCTACACTCACAGACACACACAAACACACAGACACACACGCACGTGCGCACACCCAGGCTGGAGCGCTCCCCCTCCCCTTCCCAGGGCCCAGGTTCTAACGTCAGAGGGGCCCTGGGTGTGAGTCTCGGCTCAGCTCCTCAGGCACCCTTACTGACTCATCCTCCGCAGAGAAGAGAGGCCCTTTCCGAGAGGGCAGTGGGTCCAGTGGAGTAGTAAATAAGCCCCAGGCCCCACTGAAGAGGCTTCTGCAAAGGGATTTCTCTTCCATTCCATCTTCTTTCCTCAGTCTTGGCTTAGAAGGAAGGAACACTGTCCTGTGTATGTCCTTAGCCCTCCTGAGGCAGCCTGGCATTTTTAAAAGAAGCCTTACTGGGGGTTCTGGGGGGTCCAACTTTGGCTCAGGTCATGATCTCATGGTCTGTGAGTTCGAGCCTCAGGTCAGGCTCTGTGCTAACAGCTCAGAGCCTGGAGCCTGCTTTTCCTTCTCTCTCTGCCCCTCCCCAACTCACACACATGCACGTGCTCTCCCTCTCAAAAATAAATAAACATTAAAATTTTTTCCAAAGGAAGTCTTATTAAAACTAAAAAGAGGAGGGTGTTAAAAGGAAACAACCCATAAAAATAGAAATAATAACACCAGCTAATAAGACCCACTGAGGGCTTCCCATGTGTCAAGTAACGTGCTTTGCCACCACCATTTAAGACTCACGAGACTTCAACCATTTATTATCATCATCCCTGTTTTGCTGGCGAGGACGTGAGGCTCACACAGGAGGAGGGAACTGGCTGTGTTCATTACCTGGGTAGAAGGCTATTTGAACCCAGGGCTGTCCAAGGCCTCCGCATGTCCCCACCCTTCTGGAACACCCCAAAACAATCAGGCTCAGTCTGTCTAGGTTTCTGATTCACCTGAGAGATGCGTGTTGCACATTTTTACCTGAGGCCTGGGGTTCTGTTTCTATTCCACTGCTAGACTGGGGACTCTCACCCCACTTAAACCTTTCTCTTCTTTCTGTGGTTCCCTCTCTTCCAAAGATAATAGTTTTCAAAGTGCCCGCATGGCACCTGCTGCTTATAACAACTCTGAGGTTTACCAGGATGGGGAAACAGGCCGGGAGAGATGGGGGGACTTTGCAGAGTCACCCGGCTCCAAAGGGACAGAGTGACCGAACAAGGGCCTGAGTCCCAGGCTCTGGGCCCATGCTCCTCAGGCCCCAGGAGAAGGGCCGGGGGCGGGGCCAGGGCAGAGCTTTGGCTTGGGAGGCCCAGCGATGATTACAAACTACAAACGTGGGCCAATGGAGGGGAGCGGCCAAGGACTTCTCTGAGGCCATGCTGTTGTTTTGAACTGAGCTCCAAGTGACAAGTAGGAGCCGGGCTTGCCTGAATCTAGAGAGAAGACACTGTGAGAAGACGGAGTGGTTGGCGGGGTGGTCCCAGGTGAGTGTGAGCTTAGGTGTGCCCCAGGGACAGACAGGAAGGAGGCTGGTGTGGCCAGAAGGGGTGAGGGAAGCGAGAGGTATGATAGACTAGAGGCCGGGAGGCAGGGCCTGGAAGGCCACTTGTGAGAGGCCAAGGCCTGGTCCGTGGGGACAAGGCCAAGGCCAGGGCCAGGGGCCTTCCAGCTTTTCTCGGAGGCCCCTCCCAGGCGGCTGGCCGGGGCCTGCCTGGCGGCCATGAATGAAGGAGGCTGGGCCGAGGTTTGAAGTAGTGTTATGAGTATTCTCGACAGCACGGAGAGGGCACAGCTGTTCATTCAGGAAATGAGCAGCCCGTGGCACCACCCACCGCCCACCAGCAGCTGAGTAACAAAGAGATTGTCTGCTGGAAGCCAGGGGCTCTGCCGGGGAGGCTATTTTTGTGAAAAGCTGAGAATTGAAAAGCTCATCTCCTCGAAAGCCTCCCTCACCTCTGAGAAGCTGAACAAGCGGGTAGAAGGGGTAGAAGCGGAGTAGCCCCTAGTCCTACGGACTCCATTCAGATCACAATTCCCACCCTGTTACCTGTGGTCGGCCCACCAACGGGGGCCAGTCCTGGGCCGACCTGGCCTTGAGCCCATATAATGCTTTAAGATACATCCTTTAAGTTACACCTAAGATGCTGTCGCCACTAGCCGGATGTGGAAGCCCAGGCACAGGGAGGGTGAGACACTTGCCTAGCGTCACACAACGTGTAATGGAGCTGAGATTAAAACTCAGGAATTTGGGCTTCATTAGACTTTTAAAAATTTTTTTATTTATTTTGAGAGAGAGGCATGGACAGAAAGAATGGGAGAGAGAATCCCAATCAGGCTTTATCTACATTGTCGGTGCAGAGCCCGGCGTAGGGCTTGAGGCCATGAAACCATGAGAACATGACCTGAGAGAAATCAAGAGCTAGATGCTTAACCCTCTGAGCCACCCAGGCGCCCCATTACACTCTTATTCTTTCTGCGACACCACACTGCCTTCGAAATGTCTTCTCAGTTCCCTAGATGCCCAGCCCCTTGGCCATGGGACACCTCGCCAGCCTCTTCTAGCGATTTTGCCCTGGGGCTCAGAGTGCTGCTGCTTCTTCTTCTTTTTTTTTTTCCCTTAACATTTATTTTCTTTTGAGAGATTGAGAGAGACAGTGCGAGCACGGGAGGGTCAGAGAGAGACACAGAATCTGAAGCAGACTCCAGGCTCCGAGCTGTCAGCACAGATCCCGAAGCGGGGCTCAAGCCCACGAACCCGTGAGATCAGGACCTGAGCCGAAGTCGGATGCTCAACCGACGGAGCCCCTCAGGGGTCGCTCAGAGTAGCTCTTCCATCCTCTCGTCTTGCCCCCCAGCCACCTTCTCCAGTCCGACTACTGCTCTTCTGCCCGACCTTTCTCTGCACCTCCGACCACATCGTTGATCATTCATTCAAACATCTAACAAATATTTCTTGACTACGTACTCTGTGCCAGATGGTCTAGGCTGGAATACAGCCGTGAGTGAGACAGATACGCACCTCAAGTGTGTAAAGCTCATGTCTTATCTAGTACCAAGTATGCAAACAAATAAACGAATAGTCACAGTTTATGAAGACAACAAAGGAGCAGGGTGGGGAGGAGACTGGCAGGGCTGAGTCCAGCTGCTGAGAGAGAGGGTGAGAAAGGCCATTTTGAGAAGGGGCCCTTGTTAGCTGATCCCAAAGGGTGTGAAGGAGTCAGACTTGTAAAATGCAGGGGAAGAGTGTTTCCCAAAGAGGGAACAGCATAGGTGAAGTCCCAGAGGCAGGAAATAACTCTACACGTTCAAGGATCCTAAGATCCCTGATGTGGCTGGATCAAGAAGTCAGAGGAGAGCAGGGGCCACATTACGCAGGGTTTGGGGGGCCTTGCAAGAGGCCTGCTCCTCCTTTGAAATCAGATGGGATGCCACAACATGCTCCTGCCTCCAAACCGTGTCCCTGGCAGCCTTATGGCCTTGTCCAGGGTAATGATCGATGCAGGCAGGAGACAGGGGAAAAGGGAGGTGTCCTCTGGCCCCGGGCCCCAGGGCTGGAGGTTATCCTCTGGGCTGTGGGTGAGGGGCTCCTTGGGCTGTAGCTGCTTAAATCCCCTCAAGTCATTGGGAAGAGCTGTCTGTGATGGGGTGTAGGGGTCCCTGCTGAGAGCCAGCCTGCTCTGCACCCTGCTCTGAGGCCCTGGGGTTGGAGCAGCCAGACTGACCCCCAGCTAGCCCAGGGCTGAGATGAGCTGTGAGCTTGCCCATCCATTCACACACACACACGCACACACACACACACACACACACACACACTCCTGAGCACTCTGAGCCATGGGCCTCTACCTCTAGCCTTCTTAACCTTTAGGCTCACCTCCATGCACACCTTCTTTTTTTTTTTCTTTTTTAAATTATTTTTTTAAGGTTTATTTTTGAGGGAGAGAGACAGAGCGCAAATCAGGGAGGGACAGAGAGAGAGGAAGACAGAATCCGAAGCAGGCTCCAGGCTCTGAGCTGGAGAGCCTGACATGGGGCTCGAACTCACAAGCCATGAGATCATGACCTGAGCCAAAGTCAGACATTTAACCAACTGAGCCACCCAGGCGCCCCTCCAAGCATACCTTCTGAGGGAGGCCGGCCCTGACTGCCCCAGGAGAGCAGTGGTGCCAGGCGCTCACTGTCACCTTTCTCCATAGCAATGCCTGGGATGATCTTCCACATCTGTTTCCCGTTTCCCACAGGGGCCCCTCTCCGGGCTCTAGAGCTCTAGGGCCTCATGCACAGTGGCCCCAACCAATGCCTGTTGACTTTCTGCTCTTTGCTTTTGTCCCAGAACAGAGAGCAACATCCGGGGAGGCTTGGTTTTTAGGTCCCTTCTGGAATCACTGTTCCCAGGGGCACTTCAGCTGTGCTTTTGGCCTCCAGGGAAGGACATTTTAAAAGTGCCCAAATGGGGGCACCTGAGGGGTAAAGGGTCTGACTGTTGGTTTTGGCTCAGGTCATGATCTCACAGGTTCCCTTTGCAGATTGAGCTCCACGTTGGTGGGGCTTTGTGTTGACAGTGCGGAAACTGCTTGGGATTCTCTCCCTTTCTCTCTGCCCCTCCCCTGTGTGTGTGCGCGCTCTCTCTCTCTCTCTCAAAAATAAATAAACAAACAAAAAAAGAAGTGCTCAGATGATAGAGTACCTGGCTGGCTTAGTGGGCAGAGCATCTGACTCTTGATCTCAGGGTCCTGAATTCGAGCCCCACATTGGGTGTAGAAGATTAACATAAAAAAACCAAAAACAAACAAACAAAAATCTCAAGAAAAAAAAGTTCCCAAATGAGAATCATTCCTGAGCCTGTCTAGAAAGACTGTCAAGGGTCTTGTCCTGCGCGGAGCTTGCCTTCCTGAGGACCTGCAGAGCGGCCTCTGGGGCTCAGAATCACGACAGTCCAGTCGGACCTCGCTGACACCTGGTCAGTTTCCATTTTGTAACTGAAAATGTTTCTCTTGGCTGCAGCTGCTAGAAAGCTGGGAGTCAAAGCCTCTCCCACCAGCAGTCTTCCAGACAGTGGTCCCGGGGCTGATCTTTTCTTTCCTCCCCTCTTTCATTCAATCATCTGACAAATATTTGTCCAGAACTTACTGTGTGCCTTTCTAGGTAGTGGGGAATCAACAGTGAACAAAACAGACAAAATGCCTGTCTTTGTGGGCTTCACAGTCAAGAAGAGGGAGAGGGGTCATAAAACAACCTAACAAACCAGGTCCTGTGCTGTGGAAAACTAGTAAGTGGGGATGTGGGGATGGGGGGTAAGGATGTGGGGAATATGGGGTGGGGATGGCGGATGGGGTGGGGGTAGGAATGGGAGGGTTGGTGGTTTGCAATTTAAAATGAGGGGCTTGGGGCGCCTGGGTGGCTCAGTTGGTTAAGCCTCCGGCTTCGGCTCAGGTCAGATCTCACGTTTGTGGGTTCAGGCTCTGTGCTGACAGCTAGTTCAGAGCCTGGAGCCTGTTTCTGGTTCTGTGTCTCCTCCTCTCTCTGCCCCTCCCCCTCTCATGCTCCGTCTCTCTCTGTATCAAAAATAAATAAGACATTAAAAAATAAATAAATAAAATGAGAGGCTTGGTTGGGGGAGGGGAAATCAGGAAAAGCCTCACGGAGGCTTTAAAGCAAGGGTGTCATTACAGCAAAAGTCTGGAGGAGATGAGGAATGAAGTCTGGAGGGCAGGAGGGAAGAATGATCTGGGGAGAGGGGAGGGCACCAGGCAGGGGCCCTGAGTGGGGAGTGTGCCTGGGGTTTCAGAAACAGCCACAGGGCACAGCAGCAGGGCATGCGGTCACAGGGGTGGGGGACCGAGGACCCCAAGGGCTGCGGAGGAGCAGGCTCTTCCGCTGGATGAGAGAGAGCGCGCTGCAGGGTCTGGAGAGGAGGCTGGAGAATTTCTGACAGGCATTTTCCCAGCGTCCCTCTGGCTTCTGTGTTGAGCAGGGACAGTGAGGGATGAGGCCGGGACTAGGCAACCAGAGTGGAGGCTGCAGCGAAGGCCCAGGTACGGGGTGAGGAGGGAGGGTGGCCGGACCCATGAGGGGAGGTGAGGGGGAGGGCTGGATTCTGGATGCATTGGAGGTAGAAACAGGATTGGTTCAAAGGTGTGTAGGGGAGGGCGTGAGAGACCGTGAAGAGGCAGGACAGTTCCTGGGCTTTGCCTGAGCAACTGGAGAATGGACATGTCATTTTCCAAGATGGGAAGACCGTGGCGGGAGCATGTTGGCCGCACGAGGCATGACCAGTAGTGCCACTCGGGCCCACATGAAGCTTGAGTTGCTGAACAGAGGCATGGAGTAGGCAGGGGGACGCTGGGGACAGGGCCAGAGGGAGCCTCAGTGGAGAGGTGCTGGTCACGCCCCTGAGGCCACATGAGGTCACCTGGCGCATGAGATGGTAAAAGTGAGCCCGGGGCCACCTACATGTAGGGGTGGGGGAGGTCCCAGGTGAGCGTGGGCCCCTGGAAGGAGTGTGTAAAGGACAAAGCAGGGTCAGCTTGGGACAAATGCTTTCTCTGAGGACTGACCATTACTGCTGCATTTGGCAGCGCGGAGGCCATTGGTGACCCTGGGAACACGGAGTGGGCTTTGTGGTGGGGCCCAGACCCTGACTGGCACAGGCTGAGGGGAGAGTAAGAAGAGGGGATGTGGAGACCACAGCACCTTCCAGCAGTTTTGCCAGTAAAAGGAGCAGGAAGTGGGGCACGAGCTGGAGGGCTGAGGGAGTTTTTTAAGATGTAAAAAATCTTGGGACACTGGGTGGCTCGGTCGGTTAAGCGTCCGACTTCAGCTCAAGTCAAGATCTCATGGTTTGTGGGTTTCAGCCCCGGCTCGGGCTCTGTGCTGACAGCTCAGAGCCTGCAGCCTGTTTCAGATTCTGGGTCTCCCTCTCTCTCTGCCCTTCCCGTGTTCACACAGTCTCTCTCTCTCAAAATAAACAAACATTAAAAAAATTTTTTTAAGTCTTAATTGCCTTTTTAATTTAAATTTTACTCATTTTTAGGGGCACCTGGGTGGGTCTGTCAGTTAAGCTTCCGACTTCAGCTCAGGTCATGATCTCAAGGTTTGTGGGTTCGAGCCCCACTGACAGCTCAGAGCCTGGAGCCTGTCTTGGGATTCTGTGTCTCCCTCTCTCTCTGACCCCTCCCCACACACTGTCTCTCTCTCTCTCTCTCAAAAATAAATAAAACATTAAAAATTAAAAAAAAATAAAGTTTGCTCACTTTCTAAATATTTTTTAATTAAAAAAATTTTTTAAATGTTTTATTTATTTTTGATACAGAGACAGAGGATGAGGGGGGAGGGGCAGAGAGAGGAGACACAGAATCGGAAGCAGGCTCCAGGCTCTGAGCCAGCTGTCAGCACAGAGCCTGACGCGGGGCTCAAACCCACAAACATGAGATCTGACCTGAGCTGAAGTCGGAGGCTTAACCAACTGAGCCACCCAGGCGCCCCTCTAAATATTTTTTAAAGTTTATTTATCTTGAGAGAGAGTGGGGAGGAGGAGCAGAGAGAGATGGAGAGAGAGAGAATCGCAAGCAGGCTCTGGGCTGTCAGCGCAGAGCCTAACTCAGGGCTCGAACTCACGAACCGTGAGATCATGACCTGAGCTGAAACCAAGAGTCAGATACTTAACCAACTGAGCTACTGAGGCACCCCTTACATTTTACTCGTTTTTGAATGGATAATATATTCCCATGATCATCAAATCATCAAAGATTCCAGAGGGCATTTGGCACAGAACGTTCTCCCTTCCCTTCTCCCACACCCTCAGCCATGCGGTTCCTTACTCTGCAGCCCGTCCAGTCAGTCCGTCACTTGTTGACTGTCCCACAGCACATGTGCGCACACACAGGGTATTATTTTTCTCCCCTTTTTACACAAATGGTAACATCCCGTACACACTGTGCTATGCCTTGCATTTTTATACTTAATATATCCTGAATACCATTCGAGGGGCGCCTGGGTGGCTCAGTCGGTTAAGCATCCAGCTTCGGCTCAGGTCATGATCTCACAGTTCGTGGGTTCGAGTCCTGCATCGGGCTCTGTGCTGACAGCTCAGAGCCTGGAGCCTGCTTTGGATTCTGTGTCTCCCTCTCGCTCTGACACTCCCCTGTTCACGCAGTCTCTCTCTGTCTCTCAAAAATAAATTAAAAAACATTAAAAAAAGTTTCTGAATATCATTGGATATCAGTATACAAATAGCATTCTCATCCTTTTTTTTCCTTTAAGTTTTTTTTTTTTAATTTTTTATACAGAGAGAAACAGAGCATGAGAGGGGGAGGGTCAGAGAGAGAAGGAGACACAGAACCAGAAGCAGGCTCCAGGCTCTGAGCTGGCTGTCAGCACAGAGCCTGACGCAGGGCTCGAACCCACGAACGTGAGATCTGACCTGAGCCAAAGTCAGACGCTTAACCAACTGAGCCACCCAGGCGCCCCTCCTTTAAGTTTTATTTAAAAAAAATTTTAATGTTTATTTTTGAGAGAGAGAGAATAGTGTGAGTGGGGGAAGGGCAGAGAGAGACATACACACACAGAATCCGAAGCAGGCTCCAGGCTTTGAGGTGTCAGCACAGAGCCCGACACGGGGCTCAAACTTACGAACTGTGAGATCATGACCTGAGCCAGAGTCGGACGCTTAACCGACGGAGCCACCCAGGCACCCCCGTGTGATTTTATTTTTAAGTAGTCTCTACACCCAACGTTGGGGCTCAAACTTACAACCCTGAGACCAAGAGCCACACTCTCCACTGACTGAGCCAGCCAGGCGCTTCGCTCATCCTTCTCTTAATGGCCTCATATTATTTCATTCTGTGATGCACCTTATAGGTTTTGTATCCAGCCCTCCACTGACAGACAACCACTTGAGATCGGTTCTATTATTATCTGCACTTTACAGAGAGGCAGCCGAGGGGTCCATGGGCTCCCCCGTGGGGGCCGGGCTGGCGCGCTGCGGCGTGGGAACTCCATGCCCTTAGCCACTCCCTTGACTCTCCTCCTCCAGGATTAGCTTCCAGCCCTATTCCTCCCTCACTCCAACACCCTGAGCAATTATTTCGCTCTCCTTTTGTTCACCCAAATAACACATATTTACAAGTCCTGACCATGTGCCAGACACAGGGCTGGGCCCCGAGGATGGGGAGGGACATGGCAGAGAAGTCCTCTGCCGTCGAGGAGCTTACAAACTAAGTCTTTGTGCGTTTTGTAAGCCACCTCAGATCTTCCACGGAACAGCGCAGAGAATTAATGAAGGAGCCTGGTCCCTGTTTTTCCTAATGAGGAAACCAAACGTGCCAACAAATCACTGTTGCAGTCCTGTGAGCTGAATGCCACAACGGCCTGGGAACCCAAAACCCCGAGCTCGGCAATGCTGGCCCCGTCCCTTCAGTCTGGCTCTCCTCCAGCTTCCCATCTCAATGAAAGGCCCACCACCCAGTCAGTGCGAAAGCCCTTCTGCTTTGGCTCCTCCCACTTCCGCCCCTAGATCACTCACTCTATCGCCTGAAGACCTCTGGATGCTGCCCAGTTTTGCTCCCCATGGCTACCAGCCTTCCTCACTTCTTCTCTTAGAGGACCTACCCAGTCACTTCCTCCCTGGTCTTCCTGTTTCCACCCGCCCCCTTCCCACCCACTGTCCAGCCTGCAGAGGTGTCACCGCGTCATTTCTCTAAGTCTTCCCCTTGTTGTCCTTGGGCTAATAATGTCCCGGTGGTACAGTCAGTAGTTAGGCTCATGGGCTCTGTCTGGAGCCTGAATCCCAGCTCTGCCACTTAATACCTGTGTGGCCTTGAAAGACCTACTTAACCTCTCTCCGCCTTAGAGGAGGCAAAATGAGATAATACGATAACTGAGAAAGAGAAAGTGTGCGACAAATCAGATAATGAGAATAATATCTCCTACTTTATGCGGCTGTTGTAAGGATTACAAGTTATGAATATTATAATGATAAGGCCCTTGGGATCTGGACCTTGCTTAGCTCTCCAATCTCACTGGTTCTTATCTACCGATAAATCAGTTGAAATACTTTTCATTCCCTGAAAGCATCAAATTCTCTCTCTCTCTCTCCCCTGCAATCCCTCTGAGCTGAAGTTGGACCTGGGACCCAGTTCTTCTTCCCCACTGGATCTCCAAAGCTGGGAGCACAGTATGTTGAGTGAATGAGTGAATAAAATAGGCATTGCATTTGGGTTCTGATGGATGGGTAGGAGTTTTCTAGGTAAAGAAGTGTTTGAGGCAGGACTATAAAAGAACTTGTTCCATCTCAGTGCTTGGAGAACAGAAGGGAGGTGAGACGGGAAAGAAAGGCTGGGTTCAGTCCAGACCTTTCTCGGTGGGCTTTTTTTTTGTGACAGGGTGGAGGTCGCTTGCAGGAAAGACTGAGGCCAGGAGCTGGGGTATGTGGCTAAGCTCCAGGGGAGCAATCGAAGGGCCTGACCCAGAGCAGTGGGAATGGAATGAAGAGGGAGGTTTGAGACATTGAGAAAAAGACTTAATATCATCTCCTGAATACTTCTCCTGAATGCCTCCTAGAAATGATATTAGGGGATTGTGAGAATAAAGAGCTGAAGTAGCGTTTCCCCGCTGTCTTCAAGTAGCTCAAATCCTAGGAGAGGCAGACAGACCTAAAAATAAAAATATGGATGCAGAGAAGGCCAAATTAAGTATCACAGCAGCCAGCCTCATACAGAGATCTCTACACGTGTAAAATCAGCAAATCGAAGCACCATGCATTTCTGAGTGCCTATAATCTACCCCAAGGCTTTTTTTTTAAGTCCTCAATTTTTTATTTGGTTTAAATGCAATACAGTATATTTCCACAGTCCATCAACTTTGAGAGGCAATATGGAGGTTTAGACGGGCCCTCTTCCACCACTTAGCAGTCGATGATTCTGGCCAAGCTACTGAATTGTCTTAGCCCAAGTCCGTGTTACCTATCACGTGAGTAAGGATGGCACCCTTGGCAGCCCAGGGAACAAAATGGGGCTGGAGGTGTCGGTGGTGGCAAGATCCTGCAGGGTCTTGTGAGGTACCATAAAGGTTTTGGGGGGCGCCTGGGTGGCTCAGTTGGCTAAGTGTCCAACTTCGGCTCAGGTCAAGATCTCTCGGTCTGTGGGTTTGAGTCCCGCATCGGATTCTGTGATGGCAGCTTAGAACCCAGAGCCTGTTTCAGATTGTGTCTCCTTCTCTCTCTCTGCCCCTCCCCTGCTCATGCTCTGTCTCTCTCTGTCTCAAAAATAAATAAACCAAAAAAAAAGGGTTTGGACTTTTTTTTTAAAGTAATCTCTAATACCCCAGGTGGGGCTTGAACTCAGGATCTAGAGTTCAAGAGCCCAGTACTCCACCCACTGAGCCAGCAAGCCACCTCCAGGTTTTGGACTTTATTAATTAGTTCATGGGGAACCTATTGAGGTGGTTTTTTGGCCCCAATCTTCTATCACTTTTCAATTGAGATGTAATCTGCCTATAATTACATGCAAAGATCTTAACTGTTGAGTTCAATGAGTTGTGACAATTGTATACACCTGTGTAACCCACTCCTTAGAGGATATGGAACGTTTCTATCACCCCAGAAAGGTCCCGCCTGCCCCTTTCCAGTTAATTCTCCTGCTTCCTGGGTACTGTAGGGTCTAAGCATATCGTGCTGGCTCTGGAGAGGACCCCTCTGGCTGCAGCGGCGGCTCAGACCCAGGCTTGAGACCAGCAAGGGGAGAGAACTACACAGGCCAGGTGAGAGAAGGCTGGAGGGGGCCCAGGTCGCCTAGCAACCAGCAAGCGCCGTCAGGGGAATGACGGGCAGAAGGGGAGGCCCCGCCCCACCTCACGTCACGTCGGGGGGCGGGCAAAAGCTTCTTATTGGTCTGTTCTCCGGAAGCGACGGGATTCGGAATCTCGCCCAAAGTCCGCGGCGCCTGGAAGCGCGGTGCGTGGCGGTGGCGCGTGGCTCGTGGGGGCTTGGTCGGGTCGCGCGGCGGGCCACCCCTGCCCTGGGGCGAGGGTCCCTCCCGCTGAGCCTCAGCTTCCTCCCTTGGCCGAGGCTGAGCGCGCCCCACACCGGCTCCCTGGGGCTCTGGGGCGTCGCTCCGCGGCCCGCCTGGGTTGACTGAGGCGGGGGGAGGGGGGTGAGTCTCAACAATTGGGACGGGACCGAGGGGGTTCGGGAATGCCCACCGCCCCACACCCCGGTGCGTGACTGGCTCTCCCATTCCCAGGGCTCCCGCGCGGGCCGTGATGTTCGTCCTGGTGGAGATGGTGGACACCGTGCGGATCCCCCCGTGGCAGTTTGAGAGAAAACTCAACGACTCCATTGCCGAAGAGCTCAACAAAAAGTTGGCCAACAAGGTACTGGACCCACGGGGTCGTGGACAGGCCTTAGCACCGGAGGGCCCAGCACTGCCCGCCTGCCCGCTGCAGGCCAAACCTTGGCCTCGGACGAGTAGCTTAACGTCTCAGAACTCGGTTTCTACGCCTGTACGTGGGGTGGGGGTAATCCACCTGCACATGGGATGCGAGAGGGAATCACAAAGGGAACTGGGTTTGAAAAGGGCCATTGTAACTGGGAAGTGCTGGATTCTCCACCTCCAAGTTACTTTGCAGTCTTGGGCAGATCACTTACCCCCTCTGGGCCTCAGTTTCCATTTGTAAAATGGAAATCATAGTGGCTGTCTAACCATGGTTGGTTTCATGAAGATGGACAGTGGTTTAGAGTTCACCGTCAGGAGGTTTATCCATTCATTCCTGCAGAAAATTACCTGGGCACCTTTTATGTGCCAGGCGGCATGCCTAGTGCCACCGAGTGTGGGGCCTTCCCAGCGCCTTTTCTGCAATAACTCTCCGTTGCTCTGTGTCATTGTCACTCTTTCCTTCCTAGCACTTATCAGCACGATTCTCTTATTTATTTACTTGGTTACGGCTTTTCTTCTCCTCCCCGTGACGGCAAGGACCTTTGTCTCTTTCCTCTTTCCTCACAGAATCCCACTTAGCCAGAGTCTGGCACACAGTAGGTGTTCCATGATTGTCTGTTGATTGTATGAACAAAGCAGACAAGGTTCTGCTCGTCATGTGGTGGGAAAAGCAGATATGAATGAGAGGGTCCCACAGTTGAGTACGTGATGACAGGTTGAGGTAGACGCTGTGAAGGACAGACATTCAGGAGCCTGTGGAATGAAGGAGAACTCTGTCTGGAATGAGGGACAAAAGAGACTTTGGTAGGGATGTGGCACTCGAGTTTGAGCTGAGATCTGATGCTGAGAAGAGGAACTAACTAGAGGATTTTGAGGGTGGGAGAGGTCTGGGCAGAGAGAAGAGCTAAGCGGGTAAAGGAATAGCATGTGCAAAGGCCCTGTGGCAGGGCCATCATAACATGGAGGAGCCTGGGGTGGCCTAGGCAGAGGGAGAGAGGACAGGGCAGACTGGAAAGGTGGCAGGAGCCAAGCCACACAGGGCCTGAGGGATGCCATAGCGGTATTCGTCTTCATCCCTAGAAGAGCAGGAGGTGACAGGCTGAGAAGGAGCCAGCAAGAGGAAGGTTGGCTGGCTTTAGACAGGAGGCCAGTCCCTTCTGTAGAGGCCGAGGTCGTAGAAGGGAGGTGAACAGATCTGGCGAGCTGTTGGCAGAGAGAACTGAAGTCCTTAGTGGGTGTCTTCTGGTCACTTGGTGAGGTAGAAGGCACGGGGGTCTGCGGAGGGATGAAGTGTGAGCATCGTGGAGAGAGAAGGGGCGAAAAGTCCAAGAAGGGGCTGTAGTCCCTTTGGGGTACAAGTCCTTCGGTTACCTGTTGAGACCGGTCTTCTGCTCTGAGTCATCTGAGAGGAGGCTGCACGGAAGAGGCCCATGGTCCAGCCAGGGGCACGGATCCTGTGCTGCCAAAGCCAGCGGACTCTGTGCCTCATGGTGGCGAGGTCCGGCCGGGACTCTGAGCCCTCTGAGCTTCTTGGTTATCCTTGAACAGTCCTTCAGGGTCTCTAATTGGGAGGTGACGACGCTGGTGGCAGATAAGCTGACACCAAGCGGGCCAGCGGTTTGCAGCACCATGCGGGGGGGCGCGGGATGCTCTCTGCCCAGTCTCAGGGCCTTGGCCGTGTGTCACTCTGCAGCCTCGGTCTCGGTGGCCACCGGGGTATGTCTGATACTTTGTGAGCAGAATGGGGATTAGCCAGGACTCTGCGCTCAAGCGTGGGCCCGGAGGCTTTGGGAGGCGTCGGCTTGCCCGGGGTCCCCTGCCAGTGTCCTTACTGACCACAGCGGTGATCCGCGCCTGGCTGACTTTTCCAGCCTGTGAGCCAGCCCCTGGCATAGGGCTTTCCCATCCCTGAGGGCTCTTTATCTAAGGAGCCTGCAGCCTGGTAGGTCCATTTTTGGGAAACTGAGGCTCGGAGAAGTGACCCTGGAGGTCACACAGTGGGTGATGGAACTGTCCCTGTAACCTTGATCTGCCTGGTCACCAAAGGCCCCGATCTTTCCAGAGCTTCACATTCTTCTGAGGCTCCTTCCCCGTGGTTACTCCAGACAGTGCCCCGACTCCTTTCTAGCTGTAGAATGGGGCTAATCATGCCTGTCCCGGGTGGTGGGGGTCTCCGGCCCTGGGGGGCTGGGCCTCTGGGTCACCGTGTGTGTGTGTGTGTGTGTGTGTGCGTGCGCGCACACACGTACACGGATGCACACAGGTCGTGTACAACGTGGGGCTCTGCATCTGCCTGTTCGACATCACCAAGCTGGAGGACGCCTACGTGTTCCCCGGGGACGGCGCGTCACACACCAAAGGTGGGTGCCCTTTCCTCCTTGGTGTTGAGTTTCTTGGGGTTTGGTTTTTGGCTGTGGGAGTCCCGGTCTAGGGGTTGGGGGACCCAAGGCCTGGTCCTGATTGCCAGGAATTGACTGGGTGACAGTGGGCAGAATCTTCCCCTGTCTGTGCCTCGGTTTCCTCACCTGTGAGAAACGGTGCAGAGGGTGACTCTCGAGGCCTTTCTGGCGCTGAGATCGTGGCTGTGCCCGCTTTGGTCTTCTTATTACTGAGCTCTGCTCGGCCGGGCCCCTGGCTGCTCAGTCTGGTTGTGGGGGGCAGACAGGTGAAGGCCCTGAGTGCTCATTGCTTGGTTAAAAGTGTGGAGAGCAGAGGTGCCTGACCGGCTCTGTCGCTAGTCTGTGCAGCTTTCGATCTGGGGGTTGTGAGCTCGAGACCCATGTTGGGCCTAGAGATTACTTAAAAATAAACTCTTCAGGGGTGCCTGGGTGGCACAGCTAAGCATCCAACTTTGACTCTGGTCATCAACTCAGTGTGTGTGAGTTCGAGCCCCACATTGGATGAGCTAGAGCCCCGCCCAGGGCTCCATACTCTATCTCCCTCTCTCTCCTCTCTCGCTCGTGCTCTCTCTCTTTCAAATACAAATAGATAGGGACACCTGGGTGGCGTCTGATTTTGGCTCAGGTCATGATCTCACAGGTTGAGTTCAAGCCCCATGTTGGGCTCTGTGCTGACAGCTCAGGGCCTGGAGCCTGTTTCCCATTCTGTGTCTCCCTCTCTCTCTGTCCCTCCCCTGCTCATGCTTTCTCTCTCTCTAGGTCTCTCAGAAACAAATAAACATTAAAAAGAGCAAAATTTATTTTTTTAATTTTATTTTTAAATAACATTTTTAAAAAGCTCTTTAAAAAATAAAAGTGTGGAGAGCAGAGGGGAGTACATCTGTTTCCTGGGGAGGAGGCTGGTCGTGGGGGGGGCTTTGCGGGGCACTGTGGTCATAATGGTTAAGTGTGGCCTCTGGATTCAAATTCCATCTCTGCTATTTAACTTGCTGTGTGTCCTATGCAGAATATGTAACCTCTCCCTCTAAAATTGAGGGAATTTTGTTCTTTCATTGGTTGTTTCTGCTGCTCAGTTTAAGATTTCCACTTCTGGTTTTCATCGCCTCCCGCCCCCAGTTCACCCCGGACCCCAGATGGTCCTTTGGGAGTGAGGTGTGAGGATTGGGGCACTGGGTTAGGCACGTCTCTGGACCTGGCTTTGAATTTTTTATGTTTATTTACTTTTGAGAGAGAGAGAGAGTGAGAGGTGTGAGTAGGGAAGGGGCAGAGAGAGAGGGGGAGACACAGAATCAGAAGCAGGCTCCAGCTGTGCTGACAGCTCAGAGCCTGACGCAGGGCTCGAACCCACAGACTGCAAGATCGTGACCTGAGCTAAGTCGGACACTTAACCAACTGAGCTGCCCAGGTGCCCTGAGCACATAACTCTCCTCCTCTCTTGGCCTGGGTTTCCTCATCTGTAAAATGGGGTTAACACTTGCAGCTATAAACTTCTTGCGGTTCGCCAGGCATCATGCAGGGTGGCATTTTGTTGTGGGGATCGGGTGCCATGCTTCAAGGCTGATCCTCGACCCCGGGCCCCCTTTTTGCTGCCTCCCTCCCCCACGGCAATGGCCAGGCCAGGCCAGGCATGTCAAAGGAGGCCTCAGCCTTTGCTTTGAGGACTCTTTTTTCTTTTTTTTTTAAGTTTATTTTTCTGAGAGAGACAAAGAATCCCAAGCAGGCTCCTCGCTGTCAGTGCAGAGCCCGACTCGGGAATGGAACCCGCAAACCTTGAGATCGTGACCTGAGCTGAGATCAAGAGTTGGCGCCCCTGGAGATTCATTTGCTCTCTGCCTTCTGCTTCCTCTCCCCCCTCCTCC
>PJEM01019095.1:0-16914 GCA_004023845.1 Helogale parvula
ATTTTGAAGCAGATCCAGTTTAAGTGATTTCATGCTTCTGAAATGATGAAGGTGATGAAAGTTTTATCCTCTCGTGTGTGTGTGTGTCTCTATGTGTGTGCGTGTGTGTGTGTGTGTGTGTGTGTGTGAGAGAGACAGAGAGAGAGAGATAGAGAGAGACAGAGAGACAGAGACAGACAGAGACAGAGAGAGAGATCTTCAGACTCCACATTCAAACCACATCCTGGAGGAACGAAGTCTCTTCAGTGTTGTCAACTAATGTTGATGCAGTGAACATGGTTCAAACAATGAGCCCACCAGGAGACTGTTTTCTCTTCATTAGGACTTTTGATGCCTCTGTAGCCTCATGTCCAATATGCACTTTATGCTCCTTCTAGTAACCCTGCACATGGAGCTGAAGGGTAGTGTGGTGCATGGTGAGTGCATCTGGGAATCCTGTAAGGGTTTATTTGATGTGCATCAGGATGTCTGTAATCAATTTTTATTTAGGGAAAGGAATTAAGCTAATATAAGCAAATCTGACTTCTGTGCATTTTAGGTACTTTTCCTATGAGAAATGACTAATTCAGAGACTGAATAGGAAAGCCGAGAATCATGTGTCCAAAAAGCCCTCATGAGGGAAATGGTTGTATGGAGAAGAAGCCCCAGATTCTAACATGGAACCATCTGCACTGGCTTCTGGGAACACAAACAAGAATTGTGCAGAGTGTGCACCTCCTGGTGGTGCTGACCCTCCTCGACAGGGAAGTTCTAGGCTCACACTGATGTCCCCTCACCGTGTCTCCTGCACAGTAATACTGGGCCGTGTCCTCAGCTTTCAGACTGTTCATAAGTCGATCCACTCTGTTCTTGGCATGGTCTATAGAGATCCTGAATAGGCCCTTCACAGAGTCTGCATAGCTTGTGCTACTTCAGTACTGATCCATGAGACCCCCTTAAGCCTCTTACCTGGAGCCTGGAGGACTCAGATCATTCAGTAGCTACTGAAAGTGAATCCACAGACTGCACAGGAGAGTCTCAGGGACCCCCAGCATTCACCAGGTCTCCCCTGTACTCCACACTGGATGCCTACAGTCCTAAGACATCCATGTCAGTAAACTATCACACATTCACTATTTCTCTCACTCATATCCAGTCACATACTCAGTGTCACTGGATCACCATGAATTACCTTTGAAAACAGCAACAAGGAAAACCCAGAGAGAACAAACTCCATCGTGAGATGTTTCTGTTCTCTCCTGATCACTGAATGAGAACAGCATAGTATCCTGTGTGGGCTCCTCTCCCTGCTGCAGAGTAGAGGCTGAGAGAGTTGAGTCAGCACACAGACGGCCCTATTTGCATGTCCCCTAACTGTACAGTCAATTCTCATGGGAGAATCCTCAAGAAGACAGTGACCCTGAGTAAGTGTAAGGGACCTGAAAGTATCTGCTGCCACAATATCTTTCAGAACATTGTAATTTATTATTGTGTGATTTTGATGCAGTGATTATTATTTCCCGTGATAATCCTTATTTTAACATATGCAACTAAACAGGTGAGGTAGGAATAAATTTACCATGTTGTTTAGGTGAACAGATACACTGGAGCAGAGAGGCAGTGTGTGAGTGTCCCATAACACATGTGATGTGAGACAGCCCCAGTATCTGGACCTGTCCTCCACACCACAGGACCGACCTCCCCCTTAGCACCTTCAGGACAAGGGTGGACAATCTCAGTGAGGTTTGCAGGCTCCTGAACTTTGTGTGTCCTGGTAGGTTCATGTTTAGAGGCCAGATCTATTCGGTCACAGGGAAATGCTGAAGGTGATAAGCCTTGACAAAGACTCCCAAAGCTAATGGAGATGCTTGCAGTTTTCAACAACGATCAGTGTGATTCACACACGAACTCTGGGTGGACATGGATGGAAAGTAACAAAAAGATAAAATGGTGGAATGATTAGTGAAATATGTTAAAGGCAGAACACCTGAGATTAGTAAGGATGCTGGACTTAAAAATATTCATTCCTCTATAAAATGGAGATCATCGTCCTCCTAAACTCACACTAATGTGACGATGGTCTATGTTATATTTATCACAGGGCCTGAATCTTGGCAAGTATGAGTATTCCCGTTATGATGGTTCATTCCAAACAGGGAGGACACTTGTGTGATTCCACAGCTTTTACAAACTGTTTGTTGTGTTGATGCCTGAAGTCATTGCCATAGCATGGAGTTGGAAATCCTTGAGATGAGACCAGCCCTCAACTACTCTCTTGTTCTGGATGATGAGCTCCCTGGGCTCTGAGTTCCCCCTGTTGGTTGTGAGCACCTCCTGGTGGTCCCCATGTACCTCTTGTTTTATACCCCTACAGACATACAGGGATTCTCTTTCTCCCCTCCCAATTGTCCAACAGGCAAGGATGAGACATTCCATCATGAGCACTGCAGACCCTCCTCTTCAGAGGATGTATCCACCTACTTATTTCTAGTCTTTGACCCCTAACTCTGCTCCTTGTCTGTAAATTTCTAGATATATTTTCTGTAATTATTGTGGCAGGAAACTTGAACACTCTTTTTCTTATAGGTTGGCATAGTAGAAGAATTTTTTATTTAATAACCAAGAGTAAAAAATGAAAGATATTTGGATTAATAAATTGTACTTTCATGAAACTGTGACAAAAGTGCTCAGCTTCAAACATGTGCCAACTTTAACAAAAAAGTGTTATTCGATCCCATACAGAATGTCAGACCCAGAAATTGGAGTCTCAATGTCAGAAAATTGTCAGGCTTTGAACCTAATGGAGTTTCTCCAGGTTGATATACAAATTGTTTACTGTTGGTGATACACTTCTAAATTACACTTTATTTCTTCTGGAAGAGGAATGGCAGTGCCTCTGATTTATTCTTGCCCTGCAGGTGTATTCAGAAGTATATGAGTAGTTTTCTAGAGACACATTTTGTCTGATGGAGAGGATTTAACCCCAGGACTGAAGGTACTCACCATTTCATCATACCTGATTTATACAGTTAGATTTGGAGTTACAGAAGTGGTTATATTTAGTCACATTTTGGACTTGAATTAATATTTAATAGGGTAAAATTTGGGTGGATTTGGGTTGTGGACATGTGAGTGTTGTTGAGTTGGAGCTGAACGGTGAAGGCATCAGAAAGGACTGTGGTTGCCTATATTTTGAGCATGATAACTTGTGTGGCCAAAGGGACTTTTTCCACTTTTGATTAATTTAATGATCTTTATATTACCACCATATGGATGAGTCTGAAGATGGAACCCAAGAAAGATAGGGGCAGTCATCACCTGTCCATCTCAGGGGTGCAGATGGAGATGTGGGAGGGGACACACTGAGAAATGCGGGCACAACACTCTCATCACCAACACAGCCTCTTTCTTGTATGAAACACTAGTATCTTTCTGAGTCTGAGTGTCTAACTAAAACCTGATATATATTCATGGTAGTCCCCCAAATTGCATGTGGTGGAGAGAGACATTGTAGGTAACAGTAAGGAAAGACACATAAAAGAGTCATTGCCATTGAGAGAGGACTTCTGGGCCTGGTGGGCACCCTGCTCTCTGAAGCTTTAATTGGATGATGTAGGACACCAGGCAGTGGAGGTTGGAGACAGCCCTACAAACTGGGCTCTGGGATGAAGACTGAATCCATGGCAACCTCCAAAGCTGACTGTATTGTGACCCAAGGGACGTGCCTCAGGAGATCACTCAACTGAGTCCTAAGAAGAAGCCCCTGCCATCTCTGTGGTTCCTTCATGCCTTGAGATCTCTCCCTCCAGATGTTATAAAGTCATAGGTTCTTTTATATGAGAAATGTACCCTCTCTCAGTAGGGTGAGGGTCAACTGCTTGTTGGGGGTGTCGTCTTTGTGACCTTGTCTCTGGTACACACCTCTGCTCAGTCTTCTGACAGTGAAAGCAACGATCCCCTTTCATTGCTGATAAAATCTCATATTGTGCCCATATTTTCTTAGTTATTTTTGATGTCAATAACTGATGAAATTGCCATCAGTCTGAGAATTCCCTTCAGAAGCTGGTACAGGATTATGTGGTGGTGTCAGGTAGTGTAGACCAGTGGAACAGCACATGGTAAACCTGCATCCTCAAGCCTGGGCTTGTTACCTAGTGAGGAAAGAGGAGTATATGGAATGCCAGCTGACATTTGTCTGTGCTTCCTGAGTGCTCAGGAGAACGCTGTGTGAATGAGCCTGGTCCAGGAGCAAAGCAAGACTGCACACAGCAGGACATGAGAGCTGGGTGTCTGGATAGGCTGTATATGAAGTGTGGGCACAGAGGAGCTGGGAAGGACAAGTGTGGTTTGAATTCCATCCCACGTGGCATCACTTTGGGGAGTCACGAGTTAGTTAATTCATATCCACTACTAGTTAGGGGTAAAATAAATGGATAAGATAGACTACCTATCCAATATTTCAAAGGTTATCACTTTCTGCAGCAAAATTTCTGTATTTTATTTTACGTTTAATGTTTGAGGATTTAATATAGATTGTTAGTCAACATATAGTGTAACATTAATGTCAGTAGTAGAATTTAATGATTCATTGATTACATCACACCCAGTTCATATCACAATAACGGTCCTCCTCAATTTCCATCACCCATTAGCCCATACCCCACACATCTCCCCTCTGGTAACACTCAGTTTGTTCTTTATATCCTCAGGAGCCTTTTTTTTTTTTTTAACCCTATTAGGTTTCTCCTGTTAGACCTATGAGAAACCTAATAAGAGATCATGGGAATGGGAAAGGCGGGGGGAAGAGATGGGGAGAAGGGCGAGGCAAATTATGAGAGACTTTTGAATGCTGAGCACACACTGAGGGCTGAAGAGGGAAGGGGGAAGGAGCAGGAGGGTGATGGTCATAGAGAGGGGCTCCTGTGGGGAAGAGCACTGAGTATTATATGGAAACCAACCTGGTAATAAACTATTAAAAAGTGATAACCACTCATAAAAAAAAAAAAGATAACCACTCGTAAAAAAATAAATAAAAAAGGGTCTTTTTTAAATTGCATTTTTTCTTTTTTATTAATTAAATTGGTTATTACTGAGTTGGTCTTTGTGTAACACCAAGTGCTCTTCCCCACAAGTGCCCCTCTCCATGACTATCAACCCTCTTTCCTTAATCCCCATTCAGCCCTCAGTTTGCTTTCAGTATTTCAGAGTCTCTCATGATTTGCCTCACTCCTTCTCCCTAACTCTTCCCCCCCTTTCCCCTTCCCATGGTCCCCTGTTAGGTTTCTCCTGTTAGACCTATGAGTGATAACATATGGTACCTGTCCTTCTCTGCCTGACTTATTTCTCTTAACATGACTCCCTCTAGGTCGATCCACTTTGCAACAAATGGGCAGATTTTATTCCTTCTCAATCGCAGCAATTTCCTACTCAACACATCCCCAAAATAAAGGGAATCAAGAACAAAAATGAACTATTGGGACCTCATCAATATAAAAAGCTTCTGTACTGCAAAGGAAATGGAATACTCAAGAGTCTTTATTATTTGCTTCCATTGTTTTTCCTTTTCCACTATGTTCATCTGGATTGTTTTTTATCTTCCACATGAGTGAAACCATATGGATATTTGTCCTATTTCACCTAGAGGTGGGGCTTTGTTGTTCTCTATGGTCAATGGAAGTGGTGCCTGTGGAGGTTGTTCTGGTGTTCTGGGGGAGACACCTGCTGTGGCTCTGATTCCCAGCACTCATTCCATAGTAATGAAGCACTTGGAAAGCACAAGGGGTTGGAACTTGGTGTAAGCACCTCAAGTCTATACTGGGGGGTTGTTGTGCTTCTCACTGAAGTCTGTCTATGCTGAGTGTTGGGGGGACGTAATGGCATCCGCCCACACTCCTTTCCCTGGAGTAGGAGTTCCCACCACCTCTGTTCAGGAAGCCCTCACAGAGCACTGAATAATCTTGCTTGGGAAGTCATCTTCCCATCTTGTGGGACAGTGCTCTTGAGTTTTATTTGTGTGGTGCACCAGATGGGTTTCATAACTCCAAATTGTTGGGACTCAGTGTGGTGCCACAGAGCTGATCCTGTGTATATCTCGCTGAGCTATGACTTGAGTTGGTTGGTGTTAGAAAGTCAGTTGTATGAATTCTTGGGTGCTTCGAGTTTATGGTAAAGCCAGAAAAAGCCAGCATCCAGATTAGTTTTCCTTGGCAGAGGCTCCTATGTTAATGAACAGGGTACTGTAAAGGTTCCTGCCAGCTCTCCTGCTCCAGGATTGGCAGTGCCACCTTTCCCAAATGTACTTCAGGAAGGGGAACTGTCTCTCCACATGCAACAGAACTGATGGGATCCTCAGACCACAGTGACCCCTGTGGGCCTCTGCCCTCCTTCTCCACAGGAACACTGCTATTCCCACGAGTCCCCACCCTGCCATGGACATTAAATTGCCAGTCTTTGTGCTCCATGTTTACAGAATATTGACTATCCATGCTTAAATTTATGTGTCATCCTGACTGTGTCAGGTGTATCGAGATTAACCACTGTTTCTGTGGATGTCTGTGTTGTGTTTTGAGAAGAGATTGGCATTTCCATCCATGGCATCTGTCTGCATGGGCATCACTCACTCCATTAAGGTTCCGAGTAGAATCCAATGCACAGGGAGGAGGCATTCCCTAATTTTTACTTGCCATGTGCATGTTTGAACTGGAACATTGGTCTCCTCATGTAATTGTTCTGAAAGTTACATCATCAGGTCCCCAAGTTCTGAGACTAGACACTAATTCAGAATGAGATAAAGAATTACATCACTGTTTTTCCAGGGACTCTAGCTTGTGATAGTAGATCATGGGACTTCTCAACCTATTTAATCATGTAAACCAATGCGCTTTGAGATCTGTTCTTCAGGAGATGATTTATCTCATGTTTAGAGTAACTGAATAAAGCTGCAACTCATTTAAAGTCGTGAGTAGCAAAGTGCCAGGAAGGGAAGTGTCCTGTTGTTTGTTTGGGACAAGAGCTGGGTGAGGATAATGAGGAGCTATGGGATCTTGTGGTCCTAGCCACACAGTCACCGCATCTGGGACTCCTGTAAAGTTCATCTGCTTTGCCTCAGGATACTTGGGATTCAACAATGTTTAGGGACAGGAGGAAGCAAGTGCAACAACTGTGTCTTTTGTGCATGTTAGTGTAGTTTTCCTATGAAACAAATTTCTAATTCAGAGAGTGAATAGGCAAGCACAGAATCATGTGTTCATCAGTCTCTCTTTGAAAACTGCTGTGTGTAATGGAAGCCCCAGACCCTGACAGGAAACCTGCCTGTAACCTCCATCTGCACCTGCTCTAGAGAATACAAACCAGAATTGTGCAGAGTGTGCACCCCCTGGTGGTGAACATCCCCTTCTACAGGGAGGTTTGTGTCTGGGCTCACACTGACATCCCCTCACTGTGTCACTCGCACAGAAATAAATGGCCGTGTCCTCAGGCCTCAGGCTGTTCATCTGCAGATCCACTGTGTTCTTGGCATTGTCCCTGGAGATGGTGAATCGGCCCTTCACGGAGTCTGCGTAGATTGTGCCTCCATTAGTACTAATATAGGAGACCCACTCCAGCCCCTTCTCAGGAGCCTGGCGGACCCAGTACATGGTATATTTACTGAATTCAAATCCGGAGGTTGCACAGGAGAGTCGCAGGTAGCCCCCAGGCTTCGCCAGGTCTCCCCCAGACTCCACCAGCTGCACCTCACACTAGACACCTGCAGACACAAGACATCCTGATCAGAAAACTGTCACACATCCACTGCTTCTCTCACTCATATCCCCTCACATACTCAGTATCTCACGTTCGCCATGAATTACCTTTTAGAACAGCAACAAGGAAAACCCAACCAAGCACAAACTCCATAGTGAGATGTCCCTGTTCTGTCCTGATCACAGAATGGGAACACCTGGAACTCCCAGGGCTGGGGCTCCTCTCCCAGCTGCAGGGTCCTGGCTGGGCTTTTTTAATCAGCACAGAAAGGGCCCTATTTGCATACCCTTTGACTATATATCAAACATCAGACTTAGACTTGATATTTAAAAAGCAAACGGGAGAGGGTTAAGGAGGCACTACTAGTCAGTTTCTGTAAATGACGCTGTGACACTATGAATCGGAGTTGTGAACACAGTTATATTTGCAGGCACGAGTGCATTTTTACTTGTCTTTCATCAACATAGGTCCTTTTCACAATACAAGTATTTTCCATATATTTGAGGTTTAGTCCAAAATACTTTATTCTGTGCCATTTTAAATTGTATAATTTTGTTATTTCTTTTGCATATATTTTCATACTGTTGCATGGAATCACAGCACTTTTCTTGTTCATTTTGTATCCTGAACTTTTTCTCATTTTAAAAAATTGGTTCTAATATTTTTTGTGGTATCTCTAGTGTTTTGCTATGTTTTAGACCATGCCATCTGCAAATAGGTGATTTTCCTTTCTTCTTACTGATTTAAATGTTTCTTATTTCCTTTTATTGCCTAATTTTTCTGGGTACATCTTCCAGTTATAGGAGCAGAAAGCTTTTCCCTTTTTTGCTTCTGTATTTTTACCGGTCTAAGGATTCAATTCACATAAGACAGATCTAGGAGAGAGAATAAATTTCATTTTGCAAGTGCATGAGTTTCCTAATAATATGACACCCAGAGAATGAACAAAGCAGGTGACACTTGTGACTTTCAGACAATAAAACATTGGATTTGTAAAGAGTTAAAGCCAAGGTGTGTTTTTGGAGTATTAAATTAGTCTCCAAGTAATTAGGTTTGTTTCCTCAGCCTTCATGCCCCTAGGATCTTTATTCCTGTGCTAAGGATCATACTCTCCTTCTGGTACAGGGAAGGAAACTTTCCCTAGGGATATTTATTTCCTGCTGTCAGGGGACAAAGGAGGATCCTAATGTCCTTGGACTATTTCTCAAGTAGCTTTCATCCAAATAAACAATCTCACAAGATGATATCGCTCAGGGTCACATATTTATTCTTCACATTATCATGTTGACTGCTTACATTAGGGTGATCATCACTACCTGGCTCCTGTTACAACAGGAAAGGCTTCCTTACTTAGCTGCTCAATTTGCTGTTGGGTGTGTGCTTTTCATAATGGCCACGACCACGCAGAGGTAATTTTTTTCTGTTCCTTTTTAATTCAGGTATTTTAAAATTATGAACATGCATTGAATTTTGTCTAATGTTTCTATGGGTTAGTTAAGAATGGTGTAGATTCACTTATTCTCTCTCTTATTCTAGGGCGTCACATTTATACATTTGTGTATGTTGAAGGATCTTTGCATCCCAGGGACAAATCATGCTGGATTATCATGTACGATCCTTTCAATGTGCTGTTGGATTCCGTATACTCGGATTTTATCAAGGAATTTTGTATGAATGTTAATCTGAGATTTTTGCCTGTAGTTTCCCTTCTTGTGGTGTCTCTCTTTGGCTTTGGCATAGGAGTAATGCTGTCCTAAAATGCATTTGGGAATATTATTTTACATCAGTATTTTGTAAAAGCTGAGGAATATTGGTGTTAATCCTTTTTTAAATATTTGATAAAATGTTTAATAAAGCCATGAAATCTAGGCTTTTTTTTGGAGTGTGTAGGTTTTAGATTAAGAAAATCTTATTAATTTTTGTTTTGCTCATTTTGTATTTTTTCATGAAACAGTCTTGGTGGTTTACATAATTCTAGAAAACATGTAATTTGTTTTGGGTGATCTAATTGTTGGTATATAAATATATAAAATTTTCTTTTATGATCCTTTTCGTGACTTTAGTTCAGCTATGTATCCTCCTTCAGTTCCGATTGCATTTGTTTGAGTCTTACTTATTTCTCTAGGCTGTGTGAACTTTTCAATTTTCACATATTGTTTCCAACTACAAATTTTTATATAGTTAATTTTTGTGTATTTTTAATAGTCACTTCATCTCTGCTTTATCTATCATTGTTAATTTTATGTTAATTTTTTATATCAATAAAAATGCCAATGGTTTTTTTAAAAGAATCTGAAAAATATACTAATTCAAATTGAAACACACAACGTATGGAAGTAACAAACCAATCATGAAGAAAAGTGAAATTGGAGACATCACACTTATTTCTTTTTAAAAGAAAGAAGTAATAAAGAAACAGATTCCATTCACAATTCAAGGAAAAACTAAAAAATACCTAGGAATAAACCTAACCAAAGATGTAAAAGACCTGTATGCAGAAAACGATAGAAGACTTATGAAAGAAATTGAAGAAGACACTAAGAAATGGAAAAACATTCTGTGCTCATGGATCAGAAGAATAAACATTGTTAAAATGTCATTATTACCCAAAGCAATTTACACATTCAATGCAATCCCCATAAAAGTTGCACCAGCATTCTTCTTAAAGCTAGAACAAACTATCTTAAAATTCTTATGGAACAACAAAAAGACCCCGAATAGCCAAAGTAATATTGAAGAAGAAAGCCAAAACAGGAGGCATCAAAATCCCAGACTATAGCCTCTACCTCAAAGCAGTCATCATCAAAACAGTATGATATTGGCAAAAAAACAGACACATGGACCAATGAAATAGAATAGAGAATCCAGAGTTGGACCCAGAAATATATGGCAAATTAATCTTTGACAAAGTAGGAAAGAGTATCCAATGGAAAAGCCTGTTCAATGGATGGTGTTGAGATAGCTGGACAGCAACATGTAGAAAAATGAAATTAGGCGACTTTCTGACACCATTCACAAAAATAAACTCAAAATGGATAAAGGATCTGAATGTGAGACAGGAAACCATAAAAACCCTAGAGGAGAAAGCAGGAAATAGCTTTCTAGACCTCAGTCGCAGCAATTTCCTCCTCGACACATTCCCAGAGGCAAGGGAATGAAGAATAAAAATGAACTACAGGGACCTCATCAAGACAAAAACTTCTGCAAGGCAAAGGAAACAATCAAAAAAAAAAAACAACGCAGCAGGCAACCGACAGAATGGGAAAAGATAGTGGCAAATGGCATATCAGATAAAGGGCTAGTGTCCAAAATATACAAGGAGCTCACTAAACTGCATACCTGAAAAATGAATAATCCAGTGAAGAAATGGACAGAAGACCTGAACAGACACTTCTCTCAAGAGGACATCCAGATGGCCAACAGGAACATGAAATGATGCTCAGCATCACTCATCATAAGGGAAATACAAATCAAAACCACACTGAGGTACCACCTCACACCAGTCAGAGTGGCGAAAATGAACAAATCAAGAGAACATAGATGCTGGCAAGGATGTGGAGAAATGAGCACCCTCCTACATTGTTGGTGGGAATGTAAACTGGTGCAGCCTCTCTGGAAAACAGTTTGGAGGCTCCTCAAAAACTATCGATAGAACTCCTCTATGACCCAGCAATAGCACTGCTAGAGATATCCCCAAAGGATACAGAAGGGCTGATGCATAGGAGCACATGTACCCCAGTGTTCATAGCGGCCCTTTCTACAATACCCAAATCATGGAAAGAGCCTAAATGCCCATCACCTGATGAGTGGATCAGGAAGACACGTGGTGTATATATATATATATATATATATATATATATATATATATATATATACCTGCCCTGCTCATGATCTGTTTCTCTTCTTCAAAAATACAATAAACATTAAGAAATGGTATTGATATATTCATGCAAAGTAATATTTGGACATAATCTTACATCACACAGATATGTTGACACACACAAAAAAATCTCAAAATGGATTAAAGGGAACACCTGACCCTAAATACCATAAAAAAAATACCCACAAAGGACAAACGTCATGACACTCACCTGACAATGATTTATTTGATATAAAAGCAAAATCACAGAGAATGAAGGCTGACAATGGGGAACTACATCAAACTACAAAAGCTGCAAAGCAAATGTTAGCAGAGCAATAAGGTAGTCTATGAAATGGGAGACATTACATGAAATATATGGAAAAGGAGTTAATATTCACACTGCAGGAAGGGTTCCTTAATGTCATTAGCAAAAATCACAATTATAATCATAACAATAAATAAATCACCTGATTAAAATTTGGGTCAAGCATATAAATACCCATTTCTCTATAAAAGATGATCAAATGTCATGCAACATATGACTTGATGTTCAACATCTTTAATCATCAGAGAAATCCTCCCCCAAACCACCGAGATACCACCTTATAGCTGTTAGCTAGGCTATTATAAAAGAGACCAAACACAGTGAGAACATATCAAGTGTTGGTGAGGATGTGGAGAACAGGCAATCCAAGAATTCTCTCAAAGTATGACATAGTGCAGCTACAATGGAAAACAGTGTGGTGAAAATAACTCACCAAATCGAGTTTCTGCATAACTTACTTAATTTTCAGCAAGGTGTGAGGAAGTTCTGGGCCTCATGTTGTGGGAAAAGGCAGGTGCAGGAGACAGGTGGATCGAATGGAAGGTCCCCAAACTATTCCAGGAGAATGGACCCCTGTCTGCCATCTTGTAAGGCTGGACTCAGTATGAACATTGATACTGGTGCTTCTCCATTGGGTGTCTCTGGCCCAGAGAGAGAACAAAAGAAGTGAGGGGTAGAAACGACTCTTTTCTTCCACCGGAACATGGAGGTACTGTAAATCATTTAGAGAGAGAGAGAGAGAGAGAGAGAGAGAGAATCATGGAGCTGATTAAGATGTTGTGGGGTTTCAACAATGGCAAGAGTAATTACTCATGGTCTCTCTTCATAGACATCAAAGGAACACCTTAGAGCAGGTATATGGAGAGAGGAGTTCCTCAAATGAACTAAATTTAGATCACTTGAATGAGTTAGTCTCCTCTGTTTGGAAATTAGTTATATATTTTTTAAATGGTGACCAGTGTACCTGTGAGGCACTGGTATGATTATTTGAGTTGATTTATCCCAATGCTTGGTCTCTAGCAAGGTAGGTGCTGCTATTATGACCATTCACTCTAAATAGGTGACGATATATGTGTTTGTAAATGTTTTACAAGAGAGTTTGTACTGTTTACTGCTCAGGATGAAGTTTGCAGGACATGATGAGAAAGATGCTTCACAGGAAAACTGACCCTGAAACACTACTGCTTCTGGATATGAGCTCAGAGATCCTGGATGCCCCCTGGTGAGCCGGTAGCCCCCTGGTGACGTGAGAACCCCCAGGTGACCTACGTGGCCCTTGGAATCCTGTGTGTTCCATGATGACCTGAGTGCCCCAAGGTTACCTGAGTGTACCCAGGTGACCTGAGTGGCAACTGGTGACCTGAAGCCTCCTGGAAACCTGAGCACCCCCCGAAGATGCGAGTGCTTCCTGGAGAGATGAGTGGCCATGGTGTCCTCAGCTTCTCCTGGTAACCTGAGTGCCCCAGGAGATCTAAGTGGCCCCTCGTGTTCTGAATGTCCCCTGATTAATTTCAAGTAACCTCAGGGCAGGTTACAACTATTGGACTCATGCTCAGGTCTCAGAATTCATCTGTGGCTTTTGAGCCAGCTCTGTGGCTAGGCCTATTCTGTCCCGTTAGCCCTGACAGGTGGCTCTGATTTTGTGGTTGTTCATCCTGGCAGAGCCTACAAGGGTGTGGCCAGCACGTGCTTTATTTCTCCTCCCTCCTGCCTAACTAACTGTGTAACAGATGGACATATGGCTCTCATGGTATGTACTATAGAATACATAATAATATATGAACCATCCACTCCACCCGCTTCCCAGGGATCAGTGGATCCAATTCCACCAGAAATTACTGGTTGACCTGGAGAATCCAGAGACATGGCCAATTACGTGCAGGGTGTGTGAGCAACTCATGAGTTGGGCCCGAACCCTGCAACTGCACCTGGGACAGGATATCTGGGGACAAGAAGACTCAGCCAGTCACTACCAGTTGCAACCAGTCCTATGGTCCCACATCTGACATCTGAGACCTCACTTTTGACATCTGTCAAGAGGTACAGAAAAGGCTCTAGAATATCCTCTGTTTATAGAACACAGCTCGGCCTTCCTCCAGAGACCTCAGCCCTGTGTGAGGAGAAAGGTATGGACTCCTACATCCTGAGAGTGTAATTTCCCTTGATTTTAACGAGACATTAGCATTGGTGGGAAGTAGCATGTTCTTATAAGTGCACAGGGATGGAATTGGGCTTCCCTGGTTCTTCTAGGACCAGCTGTATGCATCTCTTTGATTCCACATGCATGTTGGTGTTGGGTTGGGAGTGTACTTGGTGTAATAGTTATATTGGAGGAAGATCAAGAGTTGACCTCAGATTTCTGAATACAAAAATAGATAATAAACAAATGAGTGGATCACAGTTCATTATAATCTATTTTTGAAAAAGATATTTAAAATAATGCACACTTTTTGCAGACAATTTTCAAAATCTAGTCTTTAAATACTCAATATTGATCATTCCATACGTAATTCCATGTAAAATATATATTGATACCCACTTTGGTGTAAATATAATAATAAGTAAAGAACATTGATTCCAGTATCATATTTGTTTTAGTTTCCACACTGATGTATCAACCTCACCTGACATCTATCTGTGGAGCATGAACACACCTAGAGCCCTCTGATTCGGATGGTTCTCTGCTGATGGGCACTGCCTACTCAGGCATCTGCAAAGCCTGGAAGCGGTACCTACATCCTGAAGCGCACAGACCCCAACACACGGCCACACTCTGTCATCTGCAGAGAGAATTTCCGTGATTAGGGGTGCCTTCCTTTTCCTGAGAAATCTGCACCTAGCACAGGAGGACATTAACTCAGGGAGAAGGAACAAACTTCACAGGAAAGTGGGTGACTGTTCTCTTATATAACACAGAGACCAACAGTAACTTAGTTAAGCAGTTAATGACACTCAAATAAACCCCTTGATGAAAATGGAGTGGCTGACCTGGAAATCATTGGGATCTAAACATTAGAGGCCTAATAGGAAATTGTAGACAATATGTTCATAGTCCTGGAGGCATGTGCCAATAGGATCAATGCTGAGCTAGATGAAAAGATTTCAAATAAAAACAGCTGGATATATTGTAGATAGATGATGGATGGACAGATAATAGATGTGTCCGGTCCCACCCCAGCCAGCGGGGCTGTAAATTGGGTCCATTGTTTTCCTGAGGGAGGTAGAGAGAATAGGGCAGGAAGGGGAGCACAGAGAGTGAGGCAAGACAAGCGTTTTCTGATCAAGCCCGAGTTATTAAAATATCCAGACCTTTATAGGGTTTGGGGCGGGAAACTGACCCAGGGTGGTTGCCAGGTAACAGAGTCAAATGATTATTAGAAAAAGGGAATCCGAAACTGAAATGCAGCTTGCATCTGCAATGCTGGGCAGGGGTACGATTAACACTGCATAAGTCCAAATGCGGTTGAACTTTTGTTCAATTTGACTTCTCCCGTCTGGCCCAGTCTGGCCGTCTCCAATCCCTGGGTCAGGAAATGTGCTCTCCTGGCCTCTAGATGTTAATCTTGTTTTTCTGGCTGAACTCCATAGGGAGTGACATATCCTTGCCTGAGGCGGCCGAACTCGGCAGCTCCCTACAGAGATGATAGATAGATAGATAGATAGATAGATAGATAGATAGATAGATAGATGATAGACTGATGATAGGTGGATGATTATATGTTAATTTAAGAAGTCACCTAGAGGATTCACATCATTATGAAAGACATTGAATGAAAAGTCATACAATTACCAATGTTCTTTTTATTGTACAAAGTGGAGTTTATTTTTTTAATCATTTCATAAACTTTTAAGGTGCCATTTACAACTACAGTTTTAAAAAATGGAATATAAACTGAGTTCCTCAGAATTTTCTTTTTTAAATAGTTATTGTCAATTTAGTTTCCATATAACACCCAGTGCTCTTCCCCAAAATGTCCTTCTCCATTACCCCACCTCCCTTCCTCTCCACCTCGCCCTACAACCCTCTGTTCCTTTTCAGTATCCAATAATCTCTCAGGTTTTGCATCCCTGCCTCTCCCCAACTCTCTTTCCCCTTTCCCCTCCCCATGGTCCTCCATTAGGATTCTCCTGTTAGACCTATGAGCACAAACATTTGGTATCTGTCCTTCTCTGCCTTATTTCGCTTAGCATAACACCCTCGAGGTCCATCCACTTTATTACAAATGGACATATCTCATTATATCTCATTGTTGTGTAATTAATACTCCATTGTATATATATATATGTGTGTGTATATATATATATATATATATGTATATATACCACATCTTCTTGATCCATTCAGCAGGTGATGGACATTTAGTCTCTTTCCATGATATGGCCATTGTTGACAGTGCTGCTATGAAGATTGGGGTACATGTGCCCCTATGTGTCAGCACTTCTGTATCCTTTGGATAAATCCCCAGCAGTGCTATTCTGGATTGTAGGGGAGTTGTATTGATAGTTTTTTGAGGAACCTCCATACTGTTTTCCAGAGCGGTTGCACCCATTTACATTTTCACCAACAGTGTAGGAGGGTGCCCATTTCTCCACACCCTTGCCAGCATCTATGTTCTCTTGATTTGTTCATTTTAGCCACTCTGATTGGCATGAGATGGTTTCTCAGTGTGGTTTTGATTTGTATTTCCCTTATGATGAGTGACGCTTGGCATCGTTTCATGTGCCTGTTGGCCATCTGGATGTCCTCTTTGGAGAAGTGTCTGTTTGTGTCTTCTGCCAATATTTAAAAAACATATTTTCACAGTGAAAATTATATTTTTTCATCTTGTACACAGTGACTTTATTTCCTTTGAATATATACCCAGAAGTAGAATTGTTAGATCATATGGTAGCTCTATTTCTTTATTTAAAGTTTTCTTTATAATGCTTATTATTTTTTAATAATAGTTTATTGTCAAATTGGTTTCCATATAACACCCAGTGCTTCTCCCCACAAGTGCCCCCC